>JARYHS010013880.1:0-24994 GCA_031002005.1 Vandiemenella viatica | reverse complement strand
AGGCAGCTGCAGAGATCATCACCTCATCAAGTTAACTGCTGAAATTCCACGATTAGAAGTAATTCGATCAGCACATTAAAATGCAACTGGTCTGCCAAATCACTTTTTGGTGGAAACTACCTGCAGACCCAATTTTAGTGGGTGATTGGTAGGTTTATTATTGTGTTTTACTGAACCCAAATGTATGAAAATATGGAAGACTTGGAGCAGGAAAACACAGTGGTAAACTTACCAGTCAACCACTGAAATGGGATTTTTAGGTGTTTTCCACCAACTTGGCACATCAGTGGCATTTTAATTTCCAAGTCGAGGTTTAACAAATTCTGGAATTCCAGCCATCAATGATGAGCCACCTCCCTCTTTATTACAAAGATAATGAAAAATATGTTTAATTATTTATAAAAACACAACTTAACACCAGTGCCAGAAATCTCAATGATTGTAAACTGTTTAGGGCATCGATATCAGGTTAAAACTGGTTAATGTTAACCTTAAATCACTTTCTACAAATAGTTTATTTTTGTATTCGTTTTTCAAAAACAATATAGTAGAAAAAGCTCATTCACACAAGTATGTCATGCTGAACGGCATCAAGAACTTAACAGTTAATTTACAGAATTCTACATACTTTGCTCGTACATTCATCCAGAAGGAAATTAAGGATTTTTCCGTGAAAGAAGAATTGCAAGATAGCTCTATTAGCGAGTTTTCTTCAGCTGTTGAGAGTTTTGGACCTTTCAAATGTTCCTCTTCGAAAGGATTACTTATTCAAAAGTAATTAAACAAAGGAAATGGCTTTAGGCAATATAAATTACAAGGAAAGGGAAAATGACTCATCAGTCACCAAAGTTGAAGGCAGCAACGGGAGAAGAACATATATCACGAACACACAAATATACACAATATTTCGGTGTTAGACCTTCTTCATGTTAAAGAGGATGAGTCATGTGGTTCGGGAGGTGTGCACACGCCGAAGTATGTTACATGACTGAGTGGATTATCAATATGACGATGGGACTAAGATGATATATATAAATATATATATTGCAGAAGGTGATAGAAGTGGTAATATATCTATATTTTTTGTTTTAATCTCTACATTCCGTACCCTTTTGATAAATTGCTACTTCTATCACCTTCTGCGATATACATATTTATATATATCTTAGTTCCATCGCCATATTGATAATCCACTCAGTCATGTAACTAACTTCGGCGTGTCCACACCTCTTGAACCATATGACTCATCCTCTTTAACATGAAGGTTTAAGACCAAAATATTGTGTATATTTGTGTGTTTGTGACATATCTTCTTCTTCCGTCGCTGCCTTCAACTTTGGTGAGTGATGAGTCATTTTCCCTTTCCTTCTAATTTATTCAAAAGTAACCATCATAAATTTGTAGAGAGAAGCTCCTAAAACAATCATTAGTAAATGAATAGAACACATTTCACTTTTTAATGAATAACAAACTTTAAAAACCTTACCGGTACTTAAAATAAAAAAGTTTCGATCGAAGTCTTTGGTTTTAATTCAAGAATAAACAAGAAAATGACAATGAGAGAAGTAAAATTGCAGGTGATGTGCATGCACATCTCCACTCTAGAGCGGGGTGGGAGATGGGGTGTTCAGGGGTTGTCATAACAATTGCCTGATTGCTGCTGCTGCTATATCTCACAATGAGGTTATTGCATAATACCGGCTGACTGTATAAGAAAACTTTTTTTCTCACAATGTTGTAATTTAAGCTAACAGCTTTCATGATTATTTCACTTGTAAAATATTGTCTTATATTTTTTAAATAGTTGACATAAAAGATATATTTTTGTGGCAAAAACCTAAATTGTTCTGCGACCCATTAAAACACTTGCCACGACCCATAGATTGGGAACTGCTGGAATAGCAAATTCTGTTTTTTGGCTTAAAACATAGAAGTTACACAATTAGGAAGGTTTCTGTCATGTAATTGAATTCTACAAATACTGTAAATATACTTTTGGCCTAAGGAGTGCATCACTCAGTTTACTATTTGTGGCCTGTACTAGTGTGATTTTTAGTCTAGTTAGCCCAGTTTCGTATATTATTGTAGTAGTATATTAGGTTCTGGTTTAGCGTGGTTTGCAATTCTGATACTTTCGCCATGATTGTATTAACCAGCTGGGAAATAATGTAGAGGTTATTTGTTACTGCGTTTTGCAAATTTGCTCTAGATCTACCAACCTGGAACTTAATTCCTTGTAATCATGTTCCATTAGAGCCTCAAACAAGTTTTTCAAGATGGATCCTCTGAAATTTACTAAAGCATGTTTTGACATTCTGCTTTCTCCGGGTAGAAGTTCTACCAAATTGTGGTATTTTTCATCTAGCAAAGCATAAAAAGCAACTAAAGTGTGTTTAGCAAATATTACGCCATTCATAAGGGGTTTGTTCTTATAGCACTAACCTACCTCTCTACTCTGTAATTTGCTTACCCATATCACTATGAAACTAAGAGGACACATTCTTCCATAATACACTACAATAAGCAAACAAATAGATAATCCTGTAAAAGTTACTAGACCAAAGCCTTTCTCTTAAGTAATTAATGTCTCTAATACTATAGTATCCTCATTCACTGCCACAATAACAAAAAAAAATATTAAATTTTTGCACTACATCTAAAAAGTAATGTTTTGATACTTAGTTTTCTGTCTGTGAATTTTGAACTGATGCACTCTTCAGCTCAGCATCTGCGGACGTCGTTGATTCCTTGCATCACTGCTATCTTGTTCTCCGTATTACAGCTGTTCCTTGCCCAATACTGGCTGGGCCTGTGAAATATAATTTTCATCACAGAATGTGCATTTTGCTATTGTCTTTACACAAAGTTGTGTGTGTGTGTGTGTGTTTTTCCCCTACCAAGTAGTAGAAGAATTTTTCTTACACAGTCTAGTACAAGGTTTCAAACTATTCTATGACCTGTGTCATCAGCATTACCCTCACATAGTAGTCGCCTAGACCCTTCTAAGCAACTCCATGCTCGATTACTATATTTGCTGGTTCAATTTATAGTTCATAGGCTATATTGGTGTCTACCGTTTCTCTCAGCCATTTCGTCTACTTTCTCCTGTTTCTTCTGCATTTGCTGCCATGCAGAGTCCCTCTTCTCTTTGTCAGTTTTGCAACTTTGCAGGTTGGCTGTGTTGTTTTTAATTGGGTTGGTAAGGTATTTAGTGGAGGTCTTGTGTTCGTTCTTAACCCTGTGGCCCTGGGGGTGTCTCAGTAGTTTCAATTCTCAGATTCTGATTGGTTTTCTGCCAGTCATTTGGCTTGACTATGTTCCTATGTACTGCCAGATCCATCTCAAGTATTCTAATTTTCAATGTAACCGGAGACATAAAGGAAAACAACTCGAACAGCCCTGACCAAGAAAAATAGAAATTGGTGTGTAAGTCTTGTTTTATTTAGGACCTATTTAGTAAAACAAACAAACCAACTGGAACTTCTTGTGGTTTTTCTCTCTTATTATATGCCTTAGCTTGTTTTGAAAAAGATTTTGAATTTGCTTTTCGTGCACTAATCCATATCCTACGCAATTTGTGCGCTAGTCTTCTAACTTCAGGATTTGTAATCTCTTTTGAAACTGGGAAAATTAAAAATGGCGAATTCATTCTACAGCTGTATAGTATCTTGTACGGTTTTTTATTAGTGGACTCTACAATTGTATGCACCGACTATAAAAGCCAATATGTAATCCCGATTTGTTGTGACTTGTTCATATGGCAACTCACAGCTTTCATGATCGTTCTATGGGATCATTCTGCACGGCCATTCCCAGCTGGATATAAGGGCGTTGTCTTTAATTTCTTTATACCCAGTAATTTGCACGGTTGTGCAAATAGATCCGATAGGAAGTTCAAGCGTCTTCCTGAGAGAATAAAATTTGACACTCCATGAACTAACAACCAATGCACTACAAAAGCCTTGGCCACTGTCTCAGCTTGCTGATCTGCAAAAGGAACCATTACAATGTATCTCAAAAACAAGTCAATTATGGTCAAGATATACACAGGACCTTGATTGCTCCTCATGAATGGCCCCATAATATCTATATGTACCCGCTGAAGTGGTGCGGTGGTCTCGTGCAAAAGTTGGAGTTCTTTCTGATTTTTGTTTTTGTTTCACCTATGTGTTTATTACATATAAGACTGCTTTTAACATACTCATGCACATTGCGCTAACATGACAGCTACCAATAAACTTTAGCTACTAAGCGATTCAATTTCTTATATCCAGCATAACATCCATAGAATGAATCTCGGTGCAATTTCATTACTAGTTCGCGCAATGATGCAGGTTTGCCGATACAGCACCTCATCATGCAGCATGAAGCATGGATGCTGACGCCACCGTAAACATTGGCTGTCTTTGGACTGATGCAGCAGTAGCTGTACTAACATCTGGGGTTGTTGCACCTCTTTCGCCCTGACATTCCTGCTCAAATGCATTTCTTAGGTCTGAATGTGGCGGTAAAATCGTATTCGGAAAGCAACAGTGCCTACCGCATCAGCAGATAAGATTTAAAAGCCAACGACGGGCAGCTTGGTCAGTTATAACTATAAACTCCCCCCCCCCTTTTTCATAAATATGTACGATAATATTTGATTGTCCATACTAAACTCAATAATTCCCGTTCTGTGGCTGAATATCGGGTTTCTGCGGGATTTCATTGTTGTGAAGCATAAGACATTGGCTTCTCTTCTCCATAAAAGATCTGTGATAGGACTCTGCACCTCCTTAATATCTCGGAACAATCTGTGGTAAGAAGAGCTAGAAGAGGTTGTGTGGTCAAAATTTCCTTTAATGTTTCCATGGCCTTGTGGCACTCCTCCGACCACTCAAACTTAGCTCCTTCCAGCAGTAACCTAGTTAAAAGTTTTGCAATCAGGGCATACCCTTTAATAAACTTTCTATAATAATTGGTCAAGCCCAGAAACGACTGATTCCTTAATGTTAGCAGGAGGAGGGAAATCCCTCACTGCGGAGAGGAATCTAAGATGAGGCTTTACCCCGTCTTCTTTCAATGTTTAGAAGGTATTTAATTTGTGTCAAAACAAAGTGACATTTCTTGAAGGATGTTGTCAAATAAACTTGTTGGCGGCACTCAAACACATCTCAAAGGTGAGCTAGATGTTCCTCAAAAGTCTTGGAATAAATAATAATATCTTCTATGTAAACCAATGCTGTCTGAGACTTAATCCCCGTCAAAATCGAATCACCTGGTGGTAACCCAACTTTAAATATAAAGTGGAAAAATATTTACAGTTTGCCAAATAATCCACTGTTCCAAGATAGATTGTATGTGATACGCATTCGCTATGGTTACCTTGTTCAGCTGCCAGTAGTCGACACAAAATCAGTATTTAATCTGCTGCTTTTCTAGGTACTAACACCATGGGACTTGACCACACTGAATTTGGACAGTCTGATCACGCCATCCCATAATTTTTGATCAATTGGTTCATCTGGAACCTGTCTCTGACTAATAGCGACACGATATGGCTTCCTGTAAATAAGCTGTCTGAATATGATGCTCAATGAAATTAGTTCCTGGTAAGGCGTGTTTTGGTGCAAGCAAAATTAAATAATCCTTCAATAGTGCTTTCAAACTATCCTTCTGATCTCGTGATAAATGACCCGTTTCCTCCTTGAAATCAATCACTGGTTTGGCTGTAACATATGTAACTTGCTTTGTACACACATTATCAACCTCACCTGGATGATGATCAGTTTGCAAACCATCATTGTCTCTTATTATAGATACACTTGCTACTTGTTGACTCCGCGAAATCTTAACTACACCCTCGCTATAATTCTCCAACCTGATAGGGTAATCAGTGGTAAGAGTTGTGTGCCAAACATTAGTTACACATCTTTTCATGTAATTTTTCTCTGGTCTAGGAACTCATTAACCAGCAATGAGTCTACTACTAAGGTTCCTCCTGCTTCTGCCTCCATTCTCTTATGTAGGCAATAGGAGCTGAAAAACTTGACCTGAGGATCCTGATGTCACACATGGCGTCGGACTACAAAATTGTCCATGCTACAGAAAGTAATACATCTATCTCCTTCATTGGACACTTATTGGAGTCTTGAAACTTATCAGCAGGCATTACTTAAATTGACAGAACAGGTTGGGAAATCGAAAACTACTATATGTTGTTGAAGGACTGTTACCCCTAGGATACCATTAAAATTGAAGCCTACAGTAGGAACCACACATACAGTCGTTAAAAAATCTTCTCTCCGTATGTTTAATTTTATTTCTTTAACCCCTAAAACTGGGATTTTCTTGGAAGCATCTACCCCTGTAATCTTACAGTTTTGAGGTTTCAACCCATTTCTACACCCAGAAGATACAATTTGCTCCTGAGTTGACTAACAACTTACAAATCTTACCTTGACACTCTGCTAATATTGTGAGGCCAATATTGTTAAGCCCATGGGTGTTCTGGCTAGTGGCAACAGGAACATATTTCCAGGGCAACACGCCAGGCCCACGGGTACCAGCTTAAGTTTTCTGGCTTACCTATTTCCCCCTCCTGTTCACTGTCAGCCTTGACCCACACATTACTTTCATGATGACCATCCCTACTTTCATTTCTATGCCAGGTCCTGGGTTTGTTTCTATTACCATTGTTCCTGCCTCCCTGGGGATCCCATTATTATTGCTATAATTGCCCTGATACCTCTGATGACACTGAGGACATGAGGTGTCAACATTACTCCTGGGCCTCATGAAACTATCCTGTGGTGATTTGTTTTGATTCTCTCTCCTATTAGTTGGGTTGTGGAAACACTCTTTCTGTAGTTGACCTTCTCTTCCACAGGAAAAACATTTTATTACTTTCTGTGTATAAAATACCTGCATAATAGGCTTAAACTTACCTTCTGTTGCTGATCTGTTCTTCACCTGTTCAAAAAGCACTGAAAACTCCAATGCCTCTGAAAATGTATGGGGATGGCGAAGAGAAAGAGCTTCGTGTAGCTCTGTACTTACCCCTGCTAAAAATATTTCAAGCAGCCTGTCTCACCTCAAACAGCACTTCCCTGTCCGGGCATCCTGATTTGGGTTTTCCAGGGTTTCCCCAAATCACTCCGGCAAATGCCGGGATGCTTCCTTCAAAAATGCCATAGCAGAATTCCTTCCCATTCCTTGTCTCCAGTGCCATCCCGCCTCTAATGACATCGATGTTGACAAGGAATAAAGCCATAAGTAAAAAAAAAAGTCGAACAGAACATTCCGTCATGTTTTTCATCCCCCGTTATCACAAATGCTGCGAATTCCTTGAAACTTTGTGAAGTTTTTCTCTTGATACTTCATAGTTTTTCCCGATAAAATACTGTACTACCCTTAGGTTCAAATATTTTGATCAATTCTTCCCGAAGACCCTCAAAAGTTACTGACATTCTGCACATTCGATCAACCCTTGCATGACGAATTGCGGAACCAGTTAATCTAGACTTCAGAATCTGAGCTTGACCTCTGAAGGAAGGTCAAAGAGATCTGCGATGTTATCCAATCTCTCAAAAAAAGTTTCATTACACTACCTCCCAGAGCTTCACTGAAGGTAATGATTGGCAATAAGAACCAGCAAGGAGTTTGCAACTCCTTAGTATTTTCTTTGGCCAGTTTTTCCTGAAGAGCTAAATCTTCCATCCTCGGTTTCTGGTTGGCCACGGCATCCTGTATTGTCTCTCCGCCCTTACCTGTATCACTCATACTTGCCATAGTTACTGAATTCAACTCCACTCACTGTTTCACTCATTTGAATGAAGTCGTGCCGCTTGTTCCTTCTGCTGCTGCGTTGTGTGGTCTTGCCCCAGTGCCAGCTCTCGAGCTGCTGTGACAGTGTCGTATCTGCAACCTCGCTGCCTTGCCTCCCACCAGCCACTCAGTGGTTCAACCGGTTGCTGTGCAGTGTTGCCGATACTGGCAGTGCCACCACTCTGTCTGCATAACTCAGTATTGCCCATGACCAATGTTCTATTGTCCACCATGTTATATTATTCTGCCAGCCAAGGTCCTGCATTTTATACCATTGATCTCTCATGGTTCTAGCTCGTTCATACTCATCTGCATTCAGCACTCGGCACCCAGTTTCTTAAGGCACTAAGTTGTAACCAGCTGCTATAACTAGCCTAGCGGGTTGTAATCAGGATTGGTCAGTGAGAGTGTTACTTTACAAGCAGTGATGGTGGTAGTTGCACTTATTTGATGAAGATTCATTCCTTCTCGCTACCTCATTTGCCCATCCTCTGAGTCTTGCGTAATATGTTACTTCAATTTCATTAGTCACAGTTGACATGGGAGGTGGTTATGCTAGTGAAAGATGCCGATAGTGTTGCTCATTTATTCCTCCAGTAGTAGTGAGAAGACTTGAACTGCTGCAGGGTGTTCTGGACAGTATATCTAGCTGGTTAGGTCATCATGGGATGAAGATAAATGCAAAAAAAGAGTCATCTTTTTAGGTACACGGATAATAAGTTCGGGAAGAAATTTCTTGTTGAATACTAACACCTTGGCATAATATTTGGTAATAAACTCGACTGGATAGGAAATACAGGACAGGTAACAGGAAATTGTTTCAAAATCCTTCACTTGTTTGAGAGAATGTGATGAAGAGATGTACCAGAGAAGTGTGAGAATTGGGCTACAAAACTTTGATCAGACCATTGCTTGAATATGATGGTGCAGGGATATCAATTACAGGAGTTGGAGGGTGTGCAGATAAGGGTTGCTATATTTGTCTCTGGAAATTACTGCAGAATACAATCAGTTACTGAGTAGAGGATCTGGAAAGGGATTCATTGGAAGACTGAAGGAAGTTGAAAAGAGTTATAGGATTGCAGAAGGCATATATTGATCATGAGGCGTGGGAAGATAGAAAAAATGAAAGGTTTATAGAAGTGAAAAAAGTGACAATGACCACAGCCTGGCACTCAATTTCAGGCATAAGGGGGTGGAAAAATTTTCTTTTTTAGGTAAGGGGATCAGGGATTGGAATAAATTACCAAGAGCAATGATGATGACTGATTTACCAAAAATGGTTAAAGAATTTTAAGTTAAAATCACAGAGAAGAAGGCCAGTATGAGAAGGGTGTGAAGGGAAATTGCAACTAGAACATGCTCTTCACCGCAGTTAAATTAAATTACACGATCTCATTATGAAGAAACTAGCTTATTTTCACACCTTAATGTCATATTCAATAAGTCAGTTCGTAGGGAAAAAGTATTCAGAGCCCTGAATTGCATAATAAGAATTATGCGAGAGATTAGCGGTAGAACTTCCAACATAGAACTGTTCAAAAGTTAGAAGGTTTAACGTTTGTGTTAAAGGTATATACATTAATGTCCTTTGTAATCACCGAATGGTAAAATAGGGTATTATGACACTTGAAGCAATACTGGTCTTCCCAGGGATTACCAGTCATTGTCATATGTTCATAAAGGGGTCAGATATTCCGGGATGTGTGTCTTCAATAAGATCCCAACACACTTTAAGTGTCTGGCAGGTGGTAACATTAAGTTCCCATCTACAGATTTCTGAATGGAGAGTGGTATCTGAAAAAGCTCTAACTGTAAAACGGGTATTAAGATTGTTGGGATTGTGTGAGCTGGCATGAATTTTCTGGGTAGTATGGTTTGGCAGTATAAACTTTTTACTTTTGGCCATTAATCTTCTAGTGCAGTTGTTGAATGCGAGACCGATGTAAGAAGTGGGCAATGAATACAGGGAAGTGGGAAGTTGGTAAACTAGGTGAATAGTAGTGCAGATGGTGTGTCCAGTAATAACAAAGGATTACCCTGTGGTAGGATTAGACTAGGCTGTAGTAGCTGTATTCATGTTACATGTTTTGCAACAGGCTCTACTGCATAATAAAGATACATGTGGGAGACTTCGAGAGTTGGAAGGAAAGTGCTTGTGGACCAAGATGTTTTTCAGAATAGGAGCAAGTTGGGTGGGCAGTGGGTTGGATTTTGGGAAGGAGGACATACATTTTGTGGAAGGAATGTGGACAGTCATGCCCATGGTGAATGATCTGATAAATGGATTCCAGGCCAGGAAAGAACTGGGTGATTAATATTGGTCTGTGGTCAGCTTTGGGAGGAGCAGAATGGGAGTTGTGAGTGATAACATGAAAGATTTGCTTTAACACAATGAGAAGAGGTAGCAGTGGGAAATGATCGCTTGTGACAGTTTTTGGGAAATGGTCGCTTGTGACAGTTTTGGGAATACCTGGATAGTGATTCATGATCAGAACAGATGCTTCTGTCTCATTGTGAGGCTGTATAGAAGGGAAGATTTGGGGTGGAAGGGTTGGCAACTGTCAAAGTGTAAGGCTCAGAGCACACAGCACGATTGTTGGCACAACTGTTTTGTGACAAAAGTTGCAAAGCGGTTGAGCTCTTCACTGTTATATGCCGTGAAATTGGAGGGGGTGGGGAACTGCACAATAGGCGATCAGTTTTAAAACAGTTTCAAATCAGTTGTATTGTTTAGTGCTTATTTATTCCAGAGAATATGAGTGATAAAGAATTTAATTTAATATTCTTGGGATAGATTGAGAAACATGAAGTACTTTACAACTATAAACTTTCAGGATATTCAAGAAAAGATGTTTCTTAAATATGGATGGATCCAATGCTTCGTCTGTACTCTGCATAACCTACAGTATTGGTAATAATTAACATGTCTTCCTCATCTGAATCTGATATAGCAAAAATTCTGCAAACTCTGCACTGACTATTGCAAATTGAATGAGACTGATCCACAACCAGACTATCCATGTGCAGACAGAAGTTCCACTTAGGTTGTGAACAGGTTGTTAGCTCAACTGGTTTGCAATTGTAGTCACAAAACAGTCATGCCATGTGCGCTGGTCCTAACTACTGTTGTAAATTTATTGGCTTGATGTGCACAGAGATGTGGAGGGCACCTTGTTGTAGAGTGAAGTCCACATCTTTCCCCTTTCTGTATGGCTTGCCTTCTACATGTGTAAGATTATTAAGTGAAATATTGTAAAGTATGTTCATGTTTTTTGTGTGTGTGTGTGTGTGTGTGTGTGTGTGTGTTGTCAGGGACTTAGCGGGTACTGGGGTTGGTATCGGCTTCATCACCTGAACTCGAAGTCTTCCAAAATTTATCAAAGTTCCGAAAAGTTCTGTTACCGTGTTAAACCATATGGTTGCTAACTGTTAAAATGACCACAGTCACCACTTACAGATTTAACCTCCTGTAAGAAAGGTGTTGTTAAAGAAATGAAAGTCAAAAGTCACATAACTGCATTATATTCTTGAAATTTGCACATATAAAAGTTCACAGTTAGCAAAGGCAATCGGATATAAATCGTTCACCAAACATCACAGGTTGTGAATCAGAGCAAGACCGCGCTAACCCCAAGAATGAATTTGAAAATAAAGTCACTGTCGAAAACTGTTAAGTCTGAATGCAGATCGGCAAACTTTGAAAATGGCGCCCATCCAGCCTGTTCCCGGCGACCATTCTTCTCCCACCTACACTGCCTACCAACGCTTCCACGCTCGCACCGTGCGTGCGCACTCGAGCACGCTTGACGATAGACTGAAAAACCCCGCTAGAACTTGCGCGCTATGCGTCACCTATATAGCTTTACCTCACGTGGTGCTACGCTCCGGCTGAGTGCCTCCGCTCGCTCAAACATTCCCTTACGTTTAATTTTATAACTTATCTATTAAGTGTTCAATTTAAAATGTGAAACTGAATAAGTTATGGGTGTTTACGGGTGTAGTGGTTTAGGGAAAAATTTAATTTATTAAACTTTAATTCTCATGTCTGATAACATGACCAAATATGGTCATCTTTACGGTGTTTCACCACAGGTCAGCTTTTTAGAACTTTTTTAAATCGACTTTAGTTACAAACACAAAATTAGGCTCAAACTGTTGGCCCCGATTTTAGCCTCTCAAAAATGTAAACTTTATTTAAATCGGTTATGAAATGATTGAGTTATTACAAAAACAGTGATTTCCCAAAATCAGCCATAGTTATTATTTATGTTTTTATATGTAGCACTGAAGGTATGTTGATTATTAAACCGGAAAAATTACTAATGTGTAGCCTGTATTAAACTGCGTATTTTAAAGTTTATTTCATGTCTGTAGGTGCAATATCTTGGGCACAATAAATTGTTCTATTATTTACACGTGTGCTATTACAGAGTGTTTTAGAAAATTCACTAACATCGGTTCTACTGCTTTAAATGGCATAAAATTAATGTGTACGAAACTAGAAGAATGGATCTTTAAAACAAACTACTTTTTAACCCGGAAACTAAGTAGGCTTTTAAATGAGCAAATGTTAAAGTCGAGTGATTTATTTTATGTGTTCAGATGGCATTTAAAAATACTTAGACGGTTGGAAATTATCAGATTTAGTTGAATTTAATTCTCTTTAGGACTGCTTTAATTTATTATTTACTTTATATCGGGTGACAATGTTTAAAATCAGTGTAAAGGCATATTATGTGTACTGTGCCTATGGCAAGTTACTTCGTAATTGGATTAACAAACAGAAGGTCAGTAAAAATGCCGTTTATTGGTTCTAGAAAATTAATTATGTGTGTTCACTAGCATTTAACTGTTCTTAGCGCTTTTAAAATGGTTTTGCTTTATTGGAATTAATTCTGAAAGGCTCGAAAATTTCAGTCTATTTACCGGCTCCCGGTTTTCACTGATATTTCATATTTTACGGATTAAAACTACTTGAAACCTATTAAAACTGAAAGATTAAATTATTTACTATGTCTTTATCTACTTTTTAAGTCTTGAAACTATTTAAAAGGGTCTCAAATTGTTTATGGAAACAGCTTATGCCGTTGTGTTATCATATTTCTTCAAACGGCTTTAAATCTCACTGAAACTACATATTACTGTGGTGTTATGGTTATTATAGGTCTAGGCCTGGCTTTTATTAGTTCTTTACAACCTTTACTGTATAAAAATCTCTCCCGAAATACCAAAATCTGGTATATGCCAAAATTTTAGGGTTAGATTTGCTTTATATTGAATTTATCTATTTATCTTTGGAATAATGTTTAATAATCATGATAAAAGGTTTGTTTAGGCACTCTATTTACTATTATATAACATTTACTTCGTTTAAATCCGTTCATAAAATCTCCCTAACCAATATTAGGATCTGGTATTGAAAGTTTACTTTTATATGGGATAACCTATTTCCTGCTGGAATATCCTTGATTTATGCATTTTATGGTTTATTTATGTTGGCTATGTGTTTATTTATTTACTTTACTTTACTAGAAGTGTTGTTATCTCGATTTTACCTGTGGTACCGCGTACTAAAGTTAACCCCAAACTTGGCCGGATTTTAACAGAATATTGAAAATAGAACGAGGGATACCTTACAGTGTGTGTGTGTGTGTTAGAGAGAGAGAGAGAGAGAGAGATAAATTGTTTTCTCTGTGTTATCTTATTTTCATAGCCTAATGGCAATTTCACTGTCACCATTATGCAGTTGTTCATATAAAGACAGAAATAGTATATTAAAAATGTTAAGGCAATACCCATATGCTATTTGGTTTCTTATGTTTCTTTTACATTCAATAAATACCATTTTTTTGGTATTACAATTTACAGGAAAAGTTGTCCCTGATCTTCACTGCAGGTATATCTGTGTGAAAATAGCTGTACGTACACTATCTGAGAATTTGAGAGTCATGTGAAATATTGATTACTTTTATTCAACCATTATTTTTTTGTGTTATAAATTCTTTGCATTCACTTTTGATATTTCTTAATTATTTCTAAAAGAACATTATTTCTGAGGTAAAGAATATAAGCTTGTCATTTTTATTAATCACAAATGGGCTGAATATTTACCTTAAGGAGCCTGTTTGGTTGATTGGATCAAATGTGAACCCTCAATATATTTGTCAGATTCAGAATAATATGTGAAATGTGCTTATTTTGAAGTACTGTGCAAAAGTTTTAAATCGATTAAATGTCATTAAAATAACAATTTAATGTTTCAGATGTCCAACTGGATGGTGTTGTAGAAATAACCTTTTGACAACTGTCTCTGCTGTCTTCATCAGGTGTCAAATAGCTTCTGGATGTTATAAACCTGCTGTGACTGCCTAGATGGGCTTTAGCCTCTTATCATGCTTCCTTTAATATCCTAAGGAAAGGCGTGAAAAACTTGGCTCCCTACAATGTCTGCTCACCAGGCAGAATCACGATATGAGTCTAAGACAGTCTAGGCAGTCACAGTAAGCTTATAACATCCAGAAGCTACTTGACACATGATGAAGACAACAGAGTCGGCTGTTGAAATCTCGTTTTTCTGTGACAGCATCTGCTGGTCACTCGAATAGATTCTATTGCATCAATATTCTGGGAAAGTCGTTAAATTAAAATAATTTAAGGTACATAAATAATCACATGAATGAAAGTATTACTGATGTTTTTTGTGATCAAAAAATTATTTATGCCTCTGTATTTCAAGCTGTCATTTATATGTTAACTATTTAGCCAAAAATTTAATAATTCTAAGTTGGGAGTTGTCTTACTGCAATGTATGAATGAGTGAAGGTGCCATTCTGATATCAATAACAAATTTAAACAGGAGCGTAATGTGGACTCAGTACGTGCTGCCAAAGATGAACGTGTCAGAGAAATACGAAACGCAGTGGAGCTGATGATAGCACGACTAGATGCTCAGCTGAAAGCAAAGCTCTTAGCACTAGTTGGTCAGAAATCTGTGTTGACACAGGAGACTGAACAGCTGGAATCATTGCTGCAAGAGGTAGAGCATCAACTTCATACCTGCTCACGCTCAGAGCTGATAACTTGCTCCCATGACCTATCATTCATGATGTACACCCTGCGCAAGAAGCCAGTGGCAAGTTTTGTTACTGCACCAGTGCCAGCAGATTTTCAGAGGTAAGTGGAGGATCATTAGATCTGTTGTTCTGTATCACTTTTCTTAGATCAGTTATTTCTTTGCATTGGGCTGAGCTATTTTGTATAAAATTTTTGCTTTTATTGATTTGCTGCCTCACAAAACACTAGTGTATGCTCATGACCATGTTTTGGGTATGAGCCACAGATCTACAATGGTTCTGCATTTATAATGAAATGTGCAGCCTGGATCATGATTAAAATTAATATTACTAACAATTCTATTAGCTTAATAAATATCTGAAAATAACAATAAAGAAATACAGGAAAACACACAAATGTTGCAAATGTCGATCTTCTTTTTCCATAACAGATTAATGACATGTTTGTATTTTTGTTATAATACAAATAACAAAGGATGGGAAAAATGACTCATCATTTACTAAATGTTTTTGTTTGTCTCATGTGTGTTTCACTCTTCGCAGCCTTCAACTTAGTTAGTGACGAGTCATTTTCCTATCCTTTTTTTATTTATATTGCATAAAAGCTATTTCATTTTTTCTTAATATCATTTTCATAATACAAAATTAATGCTGTACTATCTGCTTCAACTACAACTAACAAAGAGTGACCAATAATTAATATGTTAATTTAAACAAAACGCATACTTTTCATTTAGTATTCTGGCAGTTCATTTCTTCACAATTGCTTAACTAAATGAAATTGATTTTATAGTAACATCTCGGGGCATTGTTATTCCAGAAATTGACATGCAAGCGATGTCTGTGTCACAGAACAGACCAATTGGTATTGAAGTAACCATGGGTGGCGGCGGACAGAGTGAGCCCAATGAAATGATATAGTAGTAGATTTAAAAAGTATGCAGTATTATTGTGGTGCAGCAAATTCTCCTTGAAAATGTGATAATTGCTTCTATGTCTGGACTCTTTGTTATGCTGTTGATTTGTAATAAGAGGTACAAAAAAGTGAATTTGTTTACAATAACTATAATTATACCAAAGAAAAAAGGAAATGGCCTTTAGCAATATAAATAACAAAGGAAAGGAAAAATGACTCATCAATCACCAAAGTTGAAGGGGTGCACACCTCCCGAACCACATGACTGGTTCCCTAGTACATGAATAAGGTGTAAAATTGAAATATTGTATACGTTTTTGTTCGTCATATATGTTTTTCACTCATCGCAGCCTTCCTTTCCTTTGTCATTTACAATAACTGTATGTTGTTTGGATTGTCCGGAAGCAAAGGTGCTATAAAGAAAATACATTAAACATTTTGGTAGGAAATTATCCATTGCTTACCACAGTAGGAAATTGCTGCAGTGAGGAAACACGGAAGAGCACAAAGAGAGACAGAAATTTTTGGACTCATAATCCTACTTCAGCAATAGAATGAGGTAGCCTTATGGAAGCAGGCAGCATACTCATTTTTTTATCAACTGTAATTGGAAATCAGGCATACATTTTTTGGTGTATGGTACCTAAAGCAATACAGCACTGGGCTGAATTGTATAAGAAAGTGGGTAAAAGTATGTTACCTTGAATCGTTCAGTGAACGGGTTATGTAATGGACATGTCTTTCCCTGTATTTCACTTTTCAGCCACCACTACCTAGTACAGATCACTGGTGTTTGTGTGTGGAAGTAGCACGGAGTTTCCTGTCGTGCACAATGTTGACCGAATGCCGATAGCTGTGGGGATGTGGGAGATATGATGGTTAAAAGTGTTCGATGCAGGGCATTTTCATATTTCAACCAAAGACTTGTGTATGCTTATACTTCTCTTTCCTGCCACAACTACACTGGATAGACCATTGATGTTTGTGTGTGGTAATAACATCGAATCTCCCATCGTGCACTAATGTGGTTAGATGTCGGTAGTTATGGAGGTGCGGGAGATATGGTGGTTGAAAGTGGTTGATCAAGGATATTTTCCTATTTCGACCAAAGACATGTGTCTCCGTATATGTCACTTTGTTGCCACAAGTACATAGTGTAGATCATTGGGGTTTGTGTGTGTTAGTGGTATCTTGTCTCCTATGGTGGTTAGATTTTGGTAGCTATGGTAGTGTGGGAGATATGGTGGTTGAAAGTAGTCGACCTGCGCCACTTTGATATTTCTACCAAAGACTTATGTTTCATGGTGTATTACTTTCCAGCCAAAACTATCTAGTGTAGATCACTGGTGTTTGTGTGCGATAGTAGCACAGAGTCACCCATCGATCACAACGTTTGCCGAATTTCGGTAACTGTGGGAGTGTGGGAGATATGGTGGTTGAAAATGGTCGATCAAGGTTATTTTCACATTTCTACCAAAGACATGTGTGTCCGTATATTTTACTTTGCTGTCTGAACTACATAGCACAGATGACTGGTGTTTATGGTTGGTAATAGCACTATGGTGGTTAGATGTCTGTAGTTGTCAATCCAAATTCTTTACAAATATGAACAAAGTCATGGGTACCAGCTAGTTGTAAATAGTTTGTGAACTGCTTAAACTATGGTTGGAACAAAAATACATTACAAAACAAGATAAAGGGCAAAAGGAAAAAAAAGATGTAAAAGGAGGACAAAATGGAAAAGCGACTCTTAAACTGAAACAATGTTAACATATTTGCATAATATCAGAAGGGAAACTCTGAAGGAGATGGAATAAACATTGAATATTATATAAATACTTTCTTAAAAAATTAAAAATTCTTGTTACTTTTTGATCACACCTCATACATCCCAGAAACATCTGTCCAATCCAGCTCAGTTGGATCTTTAACTGAAATACATCAATGATGGTGATTTTCAGAAACTTCATTACTAGTGATGAAGTTACTCCGGTGGAAGGTGAGGATAGTGAAAGCCATCACTGATGAAAATATTACACAAGTCACATGATTCAGAGCAATACAAAAGACTAGTGAACACAATTGCTTTAAGGACAGTGATCATAGTCTATTTTGGATGCTTGGTATTGCAGACTCTTTCATTGTGCTATTTGCTTTTGATGACCTGTTATCAGTGTTTTTATCAGGCTTACAAGGAGAGGCAGCTGTGATTGTAATATTCAGATTAGATTTATACTGTGTGTAATAAAACCTAATGGCCAGAGGTGTAATATGGCAAAGCAGTAACATGTCCTTTTTGCCATTATGAAAATTGACATTAAATATTCTGTTGCATTCAAATATGTTCTACATTAATGAACTTTCAAGGGACGCATGGTGCAGCGAACAAGTTCTCTGCTTCATAAGCCCATCAATTAAATCTCTGGCAACTTCATTTTATTTATTTATTTATTTAAATGAGTATGCAGATAATACCTAGCAATTGGTTTCAACAATTATGCATAGAATAAGTGTTTTAAATGACATTTGTTGTTGAAAAACTGACACTTTCAAACTTTATTATGTTGTTTGCAAACAATGTTGTATTTCAAAAATAGATATATTTGCTGCAGCAGGTATGAAATAAAAATAACGTTATTCGACTGTTACAGTTGAAAGGAGCAGTAGGGTTGAATTGAGATGACTTAAACAGCTTAGTTGCCTGCTGACTTCGATATATGGTAGAAGCAGACACTAGCACTAGTTATAACAGAAGATTCGATACACAGTATAGTGTCCAAAGTACAATTAAGAGATGCATTGGTGTATTTTGAAATCCTCCTTTGTAATAATAATCTCATCGCAACAGAACTAAAAAAACATCTTGGTTCAGAAATACCCTCCATTTAACTAGCCAAAAACACCTTATAGATCTTTTCCTTGTAATAGACCTTGTAAGCTACCTTACTCTCTATTGTCTATATTCAGTTAAAATCCGGCAAAGTTTGAGGTTAACATCAGTACACGATACCATAGTTGAAACCGAAATAACAACACTTTAAGTTCAGAAAAGTAAATAAACAACACATAGCAACCATAAATAAGAAGTTTCTAATAAGATATAAACCATAAACTTACCTAAATGAGCGTAATCCATAATAATTCTGAAGCAAAATACACAAGTTTGGTTACACAACCATAACACTAATATTCCACTAAATTAAACCCTGAAAAGCACTTTAATAATTAGAATTTCACCGTTTTATACTAAATTCACTAATAACTCGCAGTTTCAGACCAATTTAAAGCAGTAAATATGATGTTTAAGCATCTCCACATGGAATGAAGTTTAATATTTAGTTTCAGCACATCTAAACAGTTTCAGAGCTTTAAAAGTAATGCAATCAAGTAAAACAACCGGCCAGTCAATATTCTTTAAGTTTCGGATAACCATCAACTAATAAAAAGAAGTTATAAATAAATAAAAGTCCACTTCGTGATGGCGTCGTAGCAACGAACTTTTAAAATTTAATTTCTCCCCAACTAATATCTTTCACGATATAAAAACTTTTCTGAAGTGCTTAAATTAAATAAAGGTTCAATTTAAATTTAGTTTCAGGCCACAATAGACTTTAAATAAAAAGTGAAGTTTCGGTTGCACAATCTGGGAAAACAGTAAAATTTAGAAATTCTATAACTTCTGATAGCCTTAACTGATTTAAAAGATTTTTACACCACTGGACTCAGCAAAGGCTGGGGAACACTTTGGAAATAATATTAACTTGAGATTTTAAAGCTTTGCGGGGTCACAATTTTCATGGGACGTATGATGACGTATCGCAATACTCGAAACAAATATGCTTTTAAATTAACCAACTTTCAAAATTCATTTTCACCGGTCTGGAAGCTCTAAAAACAAAACCAAACACACTACTACACTTTTCTCGTTACGCTCTTTATCTTGTGATTTTCCGGCAGCACTCAGGTAACAGATTCTTTTTCCAGATAGACCATTGTCTTGGTCAGTAGGTCATTTTGATAAAAGTCAGCCATGACAGCATAGGACGGGCAGTCCAACAGATCGGTTCGACGAGACCACACGTATCTGATGTGTTCTTAAGTTTGAGAAACCCGGCGTCGTGGTGGCTTATGGGAAGGCAGTTCCAGAACAGTATGGCTGACCGACGCCATTTTAGAACCGGCATGGCCAACTCAACAGTCTAAACTTTCCTACATGTATTCAGCTTAATTTTCAATTTCATTCGGGGCGGTGCGGTCTGTTCTGTTTCACAACTTGTGATCTTCCGCTAATGAATTTCTCCGATTGCCATTGCTAACTGTGACTTTTGTGAAAATTTCAAGAATATATACTTCAGTTATCTGGATGCAGACTTTCATTTCTACTTTAGTACCTTTCTTACAGGAGGTTAATCTGTAAGTGGCGACCGCGGTAATTATTACAGTTAGTATTCTACAAGGTTTTACACGGTTATAGAACTTTTTCCGAACTTTGACAACTTTTTGGATGACTTCAAGCTTAGGTGGACAAGCCGATACCAACCCCGGTATCCCCATTATCCCCTAACAACCTCCCTGCAAAACCTTCAACATGTATCCTCCCACTACTACATATTGCAACCCTGTCACAGGGGAAACCTTCCCCATCACTGGACATGCCACATGCTCCACAACACACATCATATACCAGCTAACTTGCCGCCACTGCACTAGTTCCTATATAGACTTGATTACACAATAACTTTCGACCAGAATGAATGGCCACAAACAGTCCACACCTGCAATTTATATCTTCCAATACCAGAATATGCTAACTACCACAATTTCAACAACTGTTAGAGCAATCAGAGTTTTTCCTGAAACCACTGCCGCTTCAGAACTTCGGAGATGGGAACTTGCATACCAGAATATCCTAGATACCAGACACCCACCTTGCCTCAACCACCAATAAAATTCCTTTCTTTGACGCATCACTCATTATTATTAGTATTGGTATTTTCATTATTGTCATTTAACTAATTACAACTTTTTTTTCCAAAATTTATCTGTCAATTTATGTGCCTAATTTTTGTCATTGTTTCAACATTCGTACCCTTTTGGTATTTTACTAATTCTATCATCTGTGATATACATGTCAATAATGCACTCAGTCATGTATTAAACTTCGGTATGTGCACACCTACAAACCACATGACTCATTTCCTACAGCATGAATAAGGTGTAATTCTGAAATATTGTGTATTCTCGTGTTTGTCATATATGTTCACCTGTCACAGCCTCTAACTTAGGTGAGTGATGAGTCATTTTCCCTTTCCTTGTAATTTATATAGTCTCTGTAAGTGATAATTGCTATTATTTCTAATAGTATGGGCAGAAAATTAGTTCTAGTAGCACCTTATGCAGACTGAAATTGGATGACTTCCAGAATTTCTATCTAAGTTTTTTAATCACAAAATTCCTTGAAATTGTTTTGTTACTGTTTTTGGTATATCATGTGCAAAGTAGAGAAAATTCAAGAAACAGGTTGTGGGAAATGGCTTACACAGTAACTGTTAGGCAGGAACATGATGGGTTAAATTCAGATTACAGGTAGAGGGGTAGTGACTTACAGCTAAAGTCCGAGCATTACTAACTATCAAAACTAATCTCTGGTAGACAAAAAGAGCAAAACAATGTAATAAAATAATACCACTGTAAATATAAGTAAGTAAAAATAAATAATAAAATAAAGTAAAAAAAAATAACCTATTTATTTAATATCACCTCTGGTTAACCAGTGGTTCAATTTAGGTAGTGGGGATGGTAACAAGGAGAGGATGTAGAGAGGTGGAAAAAAACAAAATAATAATAATATTAATGACAGAGTATTATCTTAAATTGAGACCAATTTGTTGTCTTGTGCCCAATTTCTATTGGTAGGCAAGTTGCCACCTGCTGAATTCAGAGAAACTGCTGCTATTTGGGAGGACTCTTGATAGCAGGGACCATGAAACAAGGGTTAAAATTATAGGTGTCATAGGAGTTGGATGGACAACTATTGGCTTCTTTGGGTTGTGTGTGAATACTGTCTGTCTGTGGCCATTCATTCTTATGGCTATTGGAATGGCAGTCAAACCTGCATATGAGGCCAAGAAGTGGTTGCACATAAATTGTTATATTACATGGGAGGTTTCACAGTTAGTGTGTCCTATGATGGGAAAACTTTACCCCGTGACAGGTTTGGTGAAAGTGGTGGGGGCGTGGTGCATGTTGTAGATCTTGTAGTGGGAGAAAGAGCATGGGAAAGAGCCTTGGGGCTGTCTGAGGGAATGATGATGACTATGTTTGTGGACAAGGGGTTAGCTGAGGTTAGGTGACTTGCTGAAATAAGCAGAGGGGCAGGGAGGATTTTTGTAAAAATGGACCTCATTTCTGAGCAGTTTAACAAGAAATCATAACCCTGCCAGAGAATTCTGTGGATGGATTCGAGTGCTGGTAATATTGTATGACCCAGACTGTAATATAGATGATTTGGGGTTTTAGGGTGGTTGATGGGCTGAGCAGGTTATAATGTGGTCTGTGATAGCTGTTTTTAAATCAAAGGTGGAGGGTAGTTATGGGATATTAGTGCTTGTGATATGTTTGAATACTGTCGTTGATTGGAGCTTATATGACAACTCTGAATACCAGGACTGTACAGTAGGGTGTGGCGAGACAGTATTAAAACCATGTATGTATTTTTGTTAAGTGGATGAATCGGAACCAACCAATTGTCGAGAGTAGGACGCGAGGTGCGAGTCTGATTGTTGGAGACAGTCTGCCGCTGACTGTATGGGAGATTGGTCGTGAGTGTCTGCGCGCCCGGTAATAGTTTGGCCACACGCCCAGCACAATTGTTTGAAGCAGATGCAACTTTATAAAAACGCCACTTGCAAGCAGATAAAAAAATAGTGCTTCGTAAAGATTAGTACGTTTGTAGGAGTTGAAACAAGGTGTACGAACCAAGTGATGATAGTGTAGTTCTGAACTTGCAAACAGGAGAAGAAGTGCCTCATAGCCTTTATACATGATTGACTTAAAGAAGTATAATCATTGGTGGTGGTGGTCTTGTATGTGTGTATTTGGATAATACATCGGAAGAATATTCATATGGCGACTTTATGACTCAATAGTATAAGAACCTGCAATCAAGTAATAACCAGTACCTCAACAATTTCCGCACCACCAGAAAGCATTATCGTTACAAGAGAAATTTTGGTATTGTACAGAGGGCAACTGTCAATACTGTTGAAGGTTGCTGGGTTTGGTATGAACCAAGGAAATTAAGTGGACATTGGAGAGGAACAAATCCACATCCAAGAAAGTGGCATAGGTGTTGGTGTAGTTCCATGTGAAATTCAGGAAATTTAGAAGGTTGTTTTCTCCACATGCCCAGATCATAAAAATATCATATATGAATCTGAGCCATATGAGGGGTTTTGAGAGGGACTCTCTCCAAAAATGTCTGTTTCAGGCGGCCCATGAAGAGGTCAGAAGGGGTTATGTGGGTGCCAATTGCAGTGCCACAGGTTTGGTGGTAGATATTACCTTCAAAGGAGAAGTAGTTTTTATTGAGTATCAGGTGGTCCAAGTTGGTAAGGAAAGAGGTGTTGAAAGAGCGTTGATCCAGAAAATGTTCCATGACACTGAAACCATGCCAGTGTGGAATGTATGTGTACAGGGACGTGATATTAATCATTACCAGGATGGAGAATGTAAATGCATTTATACAGTGAAAATGAAAAAGTATACAGAAAGTAATCCCATTATTTTCAACAGATGCAGGCATGAGAGTGGTGACAAAAACATAAAAGTCTAACACACTTTACAATATTGTGGTATTAAACCTTATTTAAGAGACTTCATGCATATACATCCAATCCCTGTTAGTAAAGTAATTGGGTAGTTTTACCTTGCAGTATATCACATAGAAGATTTTTTTCCCATTTTCTTATTTTATATATATTGCTGAGAGTATGCAGAAACCAAGTTTTCTACCTCCAACACCCTAGGTACAATTTTCTATGGTAAAAATGTTGGTACTTTCTTTAGTTTTTTTTGTATAATTCCTTCCTGATGAGTCTTAGTAAAAAATACTTTATTTCCAATTTGAAAGAGAACAAAATTTTCTATAATGTTTGTAGTACAAAGTTTTCTCAAACTCAAAATTAATATAGCTACAGCTCTTTGAAAATCAGCAAAATTTCACATTTTTCCAAAAAGTTGGGTTTACAACTACATTTTCGCTCTAGATGACCTGGTACGCCTTATATATATTTCTGTATGACATAGTATATACATGTATTGTGATTGATTACTGAGATCGATTAAATAATCATGTGGCATTGTTGGCCGGGAGATCCTGAAGGATTGTTCGGCCACCAGGTAACGGTGTTTTCGATTTGCCGCACAATGCATCATTTTGTGGCTTCTTAATTTATCCAGGTAATTGTACCAGGTATAGGGTACCTACAGCTTAACATGGAATGCAAAGTACACAAGCATTCTGGCTTACTTCATGTTACACAACAAGCTGTGGAAGAGGGGAAAGTGGGGTTAATGATCTTTGAAAATCCCAGCTGAGACTGGGATGTTGATCTCCAGTCAAGTGCCTTACCCATTGAGCTACTTGACTGCTCTGTTACTAATGGTATTTGTATCAGCTAGATAAATTGGTTACATAAATGAAAGCATAGTAATGTTACGGTACAAAGTTATAATAAATTTGTAATAAGTTAAAAATTGGTTATAAATCAATCTTTTCATGTTTGGATTGTCACGGCTTATCAGTGTCCTCATCTAGAATTCTGTCTCGTTAACCCATTACTTCTTCTACTTCATCTACTTCAGTCTGAGAAGTGTTTTCATGAGACAGGCCAGAACAGTTTTAGCAAGCAGCTGAGCAGTGCAATCCTGATTTGTGACAGCTACATTGTGGAGTACAAGGTTTCTTGCAGGAACATGATACGACCTTCAGACAAAACTTAGGTGCAGTGTCTTTTATTATTGTAACTGGAATATAATTGGACAAGCCTTTCCTCCATGGCAATCGGAAGTTTCTTGACCCAGTCATGCTGGCACTTGGTGGTACATGTGCATTAGGCAAAACGTTGCCGCATCTGATGTTGGTGGCAACCGTGCTAAATTGAATGAATTTTTTCTTTGACAGATTTTTTAAACA
>JARYHS010013879.1:0-30088 GCA_031002005.1 Vandiemenella viatica | reverse complement strand
ACATGTGCCCGCTATGCTCGCTCAAAACAGCCTCTGTCGCCATATTGGCTTCCTCCTTCCACGACACTCAATCTCATACTATTACAGTATTGCCAACTTCCGTTACATGAAATCACTAAAATAACTTAAAACTACCCCATACTGTACAATCTACTATGCTGGAAGACCTTTTCCACCAATGAAATTATAAATTTTATTTACAATCAATTAACAAGTGATAATATTAGCAAACAGTAATGACTGGTGAGTGGGGACCTCACACATGCCCCACTTACCGCTAATTAGCACTTTTTTGCAATCACAAAAGTGGTTATTTGGGGCAAAGTTCAACCCTTTCACCAGGCATTACTCCTTTGTAACACAAATTACACACTTTTCCATTACACCATGGTTCGCTACAGTTTCTCACACAATGTCCTTTGCTGTAGTCCAATAATAAAAGTTCATTAACATTTATAATACACTACATTGTAATTATTTCTCCTCTCTCACCTTATACAACTTCAATCAGTCACATTCCGCAACCCAAACTTCCTTCCTTGACTTCGGGGTACACAAGAAAATAGGCATTCTTATGGGGCTTTCCCTCCATTCGAAACGGCCCATGGAACACATTAAAGAATTTTTTTAATCTCAGCATTTATCTCGCAAGACCTCTCGTGTGTTTTTACCAATACCAAGTCGTTCAAATTAAATTAAACAGGTTTTCGTCTCTGGTCGTGCTTTCTCTTCCTTTCCTCAGCTTTCTTCTTCATTCTCTCCCTTACTTGCTTACAAACGTCTTCCTTAGATACACATTGACTTGCAGGAAAATTAATTACTTCTTTAATCAAATTCGGTTCTTCTTTATGATACATCAAAAAATATGGGTGTAACCAGTACTCTCACTAGGTACACTGTTTATGACATCTTCGAAATCTGTGACATAGTCTACCCATGTTGTATGTTTGTTACTACAATAGGTTTCGGATCAACCGACCAATTTCCCTCATGACTCTTTCGGCTGGATTACTGGCTGGATGGTACGCTGATATTCTTATATGCTTCACTTTGTTCTCCTCCATACACTGAGCCCAACGTCCTTGACGTAAATTGGCTACCGTTATCTGATAATATCTTCTTTGGATAGCCCACATTTTTAAAATAATTCTTTTCCATCCGGTCCACCAATATCTTCCCTGTAGCCTTTCTAATTGCATAGAATCGCACGAACTTCGAGAACACATCCAACATGACGTAGACATAAGTAAATCCACCCCTTGACTTTGGCAGAGGCCCATACAAATCAACGGCTACCAGATCCAAAACATTCTCTGGCAATATACTCTGCATTAAACCTTTAGTTGCTACAGTCGAAACTTTAGTCCGTTGACATCGGTCACAAGTCGCTATCCTCTTGGCCACCCTCCTTTTCATATTATCAAATAGCAAGACTTCCCTTAATTTCTTGGTGCATTTAGCGGCTCCATAATGCCCATAACTCAAATGTACATAATCTATTATGATCTCCACATATTTTTCCGGCCAACATATTTTCCAGTCACTCGATACTTCATCCGTCCTGCGAAATAATATTCCGTCATGAATTTATAGTACTTGGGCAACTTCTTATTTCTAGGATCTCCTAAACTCTGCTTTATTAGCTTCAAGCACTCATCCTCATTTTGTTTACGCCTCATATCCTTGCAAATATCCTTAACTGCCTTTTCATGTAACACTCCCTTCATATAGAACATTCTGACCACCTTTTCAGAGCCAACAGCATCATCCACATAGTTGGTTCCCATCGGAAGTCTTGATAGTGCGTCGGGAACTTGGTTTTCACTACCCTTTATATATCTTATTTCAAAATCAAACTGTTGCATGTATAACACCCATCGGGTCAATCGACTGTTCATGAGTTTGCATTCGCATAAAAAGGTTAACGCTTTGTGGTCCGTAAACACAATAGTCTTGTGCCCCCACAAGTAATACTTAAATTTCCCAAACCCCCACACGATGGCCAATGCTTCCTTCTCTGATATTCCATAAGATTGTTCATGTTTGTTCAATACACGGCTTGCAAATGCGATTGACCGTGCTTCCTCATTTCCGTCCACATTCACCAATTGAAATAGATGAACTCCTAGTCCATAGTTAGAACTATCACTCCCTAAACAAAAAGGCAAACTTAAATCGGGATGATACAATATACCACTATTCATCAACTCATTCTTCAACTTGTCAACTGTTTTAATTATAAATGGGTCAGATAGTTCTTCTCTGAAACTTACTGTAGATTTTGTATTTGTGAGGGATAATTTGATCATTTTAATTAATTTGGGATGTAGTCTAAAATTCCTTAATATGTCCAGCAATGAATCTCTATGGATACAATCAAAGGCTTTCTACAAAGGTTACTCTAGTTCTTTTTGTCTTCTTTTGTAGGCATCCATTAATAGTTTTTGGGGTGATTATCTGTTTTGGACAGCTTCTCCAGGAGAATATTAAGAAGTATTTATACTTCTTAATATTCTCCTAGTTCCCGTTCAAGTTGACCTTTGTAGCGATTGTAGAGTATTCTCGACAATACTTTATACGTGCAATCCAATCTGTAATTGTCTGGGTTTGATTTTTCTCCTTTTTTATGTAATGGATGTATTATAGCTGTTCCAGACTTTCACCATGCATTTGTGTAATGATATCTTTGCTGAGTCTGGAGCTCCACAAATGTTTGATCTTCTCCACTTGCTTTGTAGTTCTTTAGCTCTCTTAAAGCTTTGTAACCTTCATGTATTGTTGGTGGATTTATATTTTCTGACGGTGTTTTTATTGGGTTTCTGTGTTTATTTGAAGAAGTTCTGGAGGATACTCGCAATTCAGTAGTCTGTCGAATGCTTCTGCTAGGATTTCCTTATTTTCTTTATTGCGATCCGGGTCATTTTATTATTTTTAACCTCTAGTGAGCGTCCATAAACCACGTAGCTCCACTTTGGTCTCCCGTGAAACCCCTTCCCCCCCTCACATAGCCCGACGTGGCTTTTGCCTCTACACTCCACTTCCCCCCTCCCCCCGGTTGCACATAGCTTTTTTTCACTCTTTGGAATCCAGAGGACATTTCCTATTATTTTCTCTTGTTAGACTGTACGTCATTTTAACTATGAAAAATGATATGAATGGGAAGCTATGTGGCCTGGCTCGGAACCTCCCCCCCCACCCCCATCCCACCATGTAACATGACGCGCTGTCGCCACGTTACAAGGTGCATTTTTATTATATATGTAATAATATAAGAGTAATTTACATAAATCTTGGGCGACCACCTAAATAGATTTTTGTTGTAATTTTATAAAGTACGCAAGATTCCAAGTGAGGACTGTAATGAAATGGTGAACATACAGTGTATCTTGGTAAAGCGAATATTAAAGAATTATTGAGCTATGTGGGCTTGAAGCTAATCTGGTGTTCCCGAGCCATGGCGACAGGACGTCGCGGATTTGGGGTTTGCCGGACCACACACTCTGTTCCCTAGGGATAGGCGGTCAACAAGTTTACTCACCGGGCGGGAAATGCCTGCCGCCAGAACACAGAGTCGTCCCCGAACTTAGCCGAATATGTCCGACCTCTGTTAGATACGCTGGCCAAATCACCTATCGGGGATATCACGTGACATTAGGTGCCGACCTGAAGATCCAATCCAAATGAGCGTATAACTTAAAATCCTGGGAATTTTTGTTATATGTGAGCTTCGAGACTACAAATGGGTGGAGCGAGAAGTTTCCTCGTGGGAGAGAATAGCGACGAACTTCACTTCGATCTTCGAGTCCAAGTTATGCGAGTCTAGTCTGAGGTTGACTTGGAAAGTTGGCTTCTCTCGCCAACTGCCGTTGTACGATTTCTGGCTGCCAGCTTGCCTTGCTGGAGCAAGCTTATCACAGCAACACAGCCGGTAATGCGATGATGCGCATTGTCAGACCAGAGATGCCTATAGCCGACTTGTGAGATAATCTCACATATCGTGGGTCCGCTACAGTCACCGCAGACATCAGACGCAGGACTACAATGGTAACTTATTACGACCAAGCCATCTGATTGAGTATTCCGTGAAACAGAACCCGTAAGCGACTTTGAGAAGATAGGTCCATGTTCTCACTTTGTAATTGTAAAAACCCCTGAGCTAGCGGCATAATTTGCCAGAACTAGTTATTTTCGAATGATATATTGTTCATTCTGGCGCCCATGATTTTCTTTTTTAACTGTAAAGTCACAGTATTATGACGCCTTTGTCTGAGGTCGTCATAACTTGTATTTTTCATTTTTTCCAATTGTCATTATTCCTTGCATTTTGATTCTGAGATATATTTAAAAGTAAATATAATTGTTTGCTTGCTCATGACGGCTAATTGTAACTCTGAGCGTTGCTTTTATGATTTTGCCAATTTGTGTTCATGTTATCGATAAATTCGCTCAGACTTGTAATCGCCAATGATTAGAAAATAAATGTCATATTGTGACAATTTTTTCCTAAATTCCAACTAACGTCGAAATTCTTGCAAAATTAATAAATTTTCACTCCTCCATAAAAATTAAAATTAAAAATCCACAATTATTAATCATAAAGGTATGAAAGATAATTGTAGCGTAGTTTGCCCACTAAGGCACCCACTACATAATGTCGCCCAACGCTGGTGCCAGATAGGACATTACTACTTGATGTCTGCGAACTTGGTGGCACTAATTCAAATTAATACAATTTGGAGCCCAAATTCAGAAAGTTTCATGGAATGTTGCACATGGCTTTGGCAGTTTTATCATTCTTGTAGTCAATAGATATTCATACAAGATTTTATTTTTGATGTTTCACTTATATTTTCAATGCTTAAAGTTCATTTTTGTTTCAATGCATAAAATTATGTTTCAACGCATTAAAAGAAGTTCATTTGTGTATTTCAATTGAAAAGCAATACACTTTGTATTGTAACAATTTTTGATCAGTTTAAAAAATTTTAAATGAGTAACGTCAGTGTTGATTTGTTAATGCATGGTAGCTTCTAAGAAAATTAAAAACACGCATGTTTTGCCCATGTGTGTAAAGTAAGTCTGCTTTCATGGTGTTGTGTCGCATGTTACAACGTTGTTTTCATTTGCTGAATTTTGGAGGGGTGATTTTTCTTGAAAATGGAAATATTTCATTTGTGTTAAAATTGCGTCGTGTTTGATTTTATACACTTAAATGGCGGATAATACTAAAAACATGGCATATCAAGGGGATTTGACACCTCTATTCCAAATAATGGAACAATTTCAGAAATCTCATGCAGATTTGAGCAATAAATTTGATAAGTCACTGGCTGACAACAAAATCTTTCTTGAGAACCGAGTAAATAGTTTATTGAAGAAATTGGACAGCAGTAAAATCCTGATGCGTTTAATTTGTTTCCTACTTGTAATTTTGGCGATGTCTGGTATTTCAATTAATACTATCAAAGATTATTTTGTACCAGTCGGATCTTGGCGATCGTTGGCTATTTGTTGTGTAACTGTAACGGGGTATGTATACAAAAATGGATTATGGCTGAATAATGTACTAACTACATCTCGCTTTGTTTTAAAGTTAAGCTATTGGCCTGATATATTGGAAACGATAGAGAATCGGACAACAGCTAAGCGAGTACTTGAATCGACTGTTAATTCCAGAATCAGTGCAAATAACGAACGTGAACAGTTGGAAAGGCGAAATAATAGTGCAGGACATGATAAAACCGATTTGGTTGTTCCTCTAAGAAGCATTTATGAGACTGAACATCCACGTAACGTTGCGGGTGAACAGAACTTACAATTGCCAACACTTGAAATGGTACAAAAGTTAATTGCACAACACCTGGAAGTAATTAAAACACAAATTAACGCTCAGCAAGCAGAAATACACAAGCAGAATGCACATATGCTCGAGAAACTGAATAATTTAAGTAACCAAGTGGAAACTAAGTTTGCTGATTTTCGCGAAGAGGTAAACGAAAAATTTGATGACTTTCAAATAAAAATTCGAAAGGAAATATCTGGTATTCAGAGCACTTCAAATCAATTAGATATGAGATGTGAAAGGTTGGAAATGTTCAATCGAAACACATGACAAGCAGTGGCGGCTCTAGACGTAGTGCCACTGTGACATGTCACTACCTCTAATCATGAATAAATAAATTAAAAAATAAATGCAGTGAAAGAAAAATAAATATTTATGAATGCGGCATTCTCTACTCTACAGCTAGGGAAAGTAATGAACTCCATCTGTTGGCCACATCAGTAAACTGTTTCGCTATCGTGGAGACAAATCTTGGTTGGCACAGATCACGCATGCGCTCTGGCGTTTTCGTGGAATTATTCGAGGTCGGAGGTTCGCTTTGTTAATGGGGAATGGAGACAACTTCGTTCTGTCACACGTTGAAGCTCGATAAAGTTAGTAATACTGCCGGCAGAATGCAGCAGCTGACATTTTTGTAGCATTCAATTAAATATCCACTTGAACAGTGCTTCAGCCTGTTCGCTGATTACTGGTGGTCCGCGAACATAGTTCAGGAGTTCCACAGGCAGACTATCATAAACTCTGATACCATATTCGTACTGTATAATGCTGTATGCCCAACATTTAAAAGCCTTGAATATTTAAATGACCCGGCAAAAATGTGGCATTTCCAGGATGAGATAGAACAGCATTGTTTCTACAACAGTCTATTCACTTCCATGTGGCGTCTAGAGATTAAGTAAATGACGGTTTACTAAGGGTTTTAAATGGGTATGAGGAACCGCGGTAGTTGATAAGATTGGTAACGCGAGTGGTGAAGTAAATAAAAATAAAAGACATACGGTCTAGCGTCTTTTATTTTGGTTTATGTATGTAGGCAGGTGGTATAGTGTAGCGCCCATCCTGTAGTAACATTATTATTTATCTGGTTTGGTCTGATTAACATGTAATTAACTTTTAAAAGTTCACATCCAGTTTTATATCTGCGTTTTCATAGGATTCAAAACGTGGTTTTAGATTTATTATGTTATAATGGTACTTTTTAATAACAACAAAATAAAATTAGGCCCAGGGTGGAAGACATTTAAAAAAAACAGAGGAAAAATTGCGGAGGTGACTGGCGACGGAGGAGGGAAACTCAGAAGAGGAAAATGAAGTTGCGCAATCGTCGTCCATAGTCGGCTGAAACGAAAAGGAGAAAAAAAAAAAGAAATAGGCCTGTGTGAGTTAGTGGCCTACAACATTATTTTTGAAAATTTACTGGTCCTCGAGTTGAAAAAGGTTTGGATACGCTGCCCTAGAAGCTTTGTCAATGCGAGCATGCAATATTGTTTGTTTTTTTTCTTAGATTCTCTGAAGGAGAATTACATAAGTTTATGAATGCACGTAACAGGAAACGATTCTCAAGAGAAATGTGTTCCACTGCTGTCGTGGTCATCGAAGACAGTGCCGGATAAGAAAGTATGGGGTCCTAAGCACTCTCAAAAATTTTGACTCCCTCTGTTTTTGGAATTAATTATATGTATTTTATAAGTTCAAAGAAAAGGTTTTGTAGATCACTAATATAATTTATCATATTTTTATTCAATTAACAAACGAATTTTACAACTTATCATATTTTGAAAATTACTTTTATTTATCGTACACTATTATGAAACAAAAAAATTAATTTCAATGCATTTCATATTATTTTGATTGTTTTATTCTGGATGATTTTATTTTTTTATTATTTTTATTTAGTGAAAAAAGTGAACTTTCAGGGAGCCTTCAAAAATGGGGCTCCAGGCTACTGCCTAGTCGTGCCTAGTCCTACCTTTTGAGTAATCCAACACTGCTTGTAGATCAACTTGTCGGTTTTTGGTTAATCGGTAAAAATTTACCGTTTGGTCAATTTTAAAACATTTATCATTGATTAATTTCAAAATCATTTAATTAATCCTGCAGTAATTTCAAGTAGTGAGACTTTCACACGTTACAAATCTTTATATAGCGAGATTCTTACTCTGAGCTGCTTTTCACTTTTCACTTCAATGATGATCAGTAAGCCGCGGAAACATTCAGTGGCGGATCCAGGGAAGGAGAGGGGCTTGGGGGCTTAGTCGCCCCCTACCCCCAAAAGCACCAAGGTCACCCCAGACGACATGGAATTTGGGAACCATTTTTTTTTTTTTGCTCTAATGTTCTTATAAGGGCGGCATTCTGGAGTAATGAGCCCCCAAACCAAATCCTAGCCCCCCCCCCCCAATAAAACAGAAATCCTGGATCCGCCACTAGAAACATTTTGTTGTTGTCACTACCTGAGGAAATCACTTCGGCCGCCACTGATGACAAGTATTTTAAATACGGAACAGCTGGTTTCAGATTTTCTGTAATAAAACACATCAAACGCTCTCCGCGGTTGCTGAGAGAATGGTTCAAGTTGATAAGTCAGTGAAATTACTGCATCAAAATTATCAGGAAGTTCGCGAAATGCAAAATACCTTCCAGGCTGACATTATTTCAAAATGTAAGGCAGCTGATGCGATGGTTAGAAACGGTTTAAATGAGAGAACATTATCCATTATTCCCGAAGGCAGAACGTACACGCAAGACGAATTGGTACTCCCAAAATTCGAAGTGCGAAAGGGAATCAATCCAAAAGAATATATAGATGAATTAGAAAATTACTTTGATCTCAAAGGCACACCGGAAAATCTAAAGACTCGTGTAGCATTTTTATGTCTTGGTCCAGAGGAGAAGCTTTGGTTTAAGTCCTTTTGTAAAATTGATTTTGCATACCCAGAATTCAAGAATGCATTTTTAAGTGCATTCTGGACGGCGACCGAACAAAGGCAAACCCGAATTCGGATCTGCCAGGGAAAGTTTGAGGCGAGTGAAGGCGAGTCAATGTTTGTCTATGCTTCAAGGTTATCATCTCTGTCGGAATATCTGGACAGACCAATGACAGATACAGAACTAAATGCCGCCCTCACTGAGCATTTCCCTGCAGAGATTCAGGTTAGACTGAGCCATCCCGCAATCACCACACAAAAGCAATTCTTGGAAACCTTAAGATACTTGGATAGGATCGGCCTAAATCAAATTCAGGATCATCCGGTGAGAGTCGATCAAAGTCATAATTTCAACAAAAGAGGTCAGGTAACGGATAAACGATGGTATATAAAGAATAATTACCGACACAATTACCGGGACCATCAACAGGACAGAGATCCGAAAAACGTTGGCATTCGAGCAACAAGAATCACCATCGTTTCGAAAATAAAACGGCGCGTGTACAGAATAATGCTGTGAATAGGCAATCAAAAAGAAATACCAAAATTGGTTCGAGTGAACAAGTAACGCATTCGAACGCAAGGATAGACACGCACCGGGAAACTGTCCACACTACGCCAAGCCCGCAATAAAATTAGAAAGGCAATTTAGGTTGAAGAGTGGAATGTAAATACAGAGTTAAGTAGTTCAGCAAAATTTATTTAATAAGGAAATAAATGGCTGATCAAGAAACTCGTGTCATATAAACACTGTGGATGAGTTTGAAAATGTTAAACGCGAATACCTTGAATGTATCGACGTGTTTGCAACAACAGCGTCAAGCCTTCGGAAACCGCTAATACAGGAGGGTCATCCATTGTCTGGTGGAAAGGTCCAGATCCCTTCAGGTAGACACCGTTGCCACAGCGGGACACTTTCCCTAACAAGCGAAGGCCGATGAATGGAATCGACAACAGCTTACATAGGAAACATGTTTTGACGTTACAATTGCTCTGATAAAACTTAGAGGCATAAAGATAACGTGGTGATTTGTATAAAACACTGTGCTGTGAAGAAGTAAAGAAAACAAACACAGTACTATAGAAATTACTGTGCTATATTTGCGTCCGAGTAACACAAAAGCCTAGGCCTAGGTAATAAAAATGGAAAGGGTAGGTGAAAGTAAAACCTAGCTAAAAGTGTAAGTAAAGGTCATATTTCCACACAGTAGATGGGGAGATAATAAATGACTTAGGCAAATATTGAAGCGCAGATTAAAGAGGAATTACGAAACATATGTTCATGGTGTATTCACCAGCAAAAGGGTCTACCATAAAAGGATAGCATGAAGAATGAAAGAAGCGTTGATACAGTGCAAAAATCACTGCAGATCGCAGTTGTGAGTACGGAATGTGCATTACCAGACGCGCAGTGCCGGAAAATTTGCGTAAAGCGTTTCGGTTTGAATATCCATGGAACAGAAAGGCATGGCAGCATATACATCGTCATGATCGAAAAGCAGCGTGAAATTTTTCTGTGCCCGTTCAGGTCGAAAGACAAATATTTTGCTTCAGAAACAAAATTCTGGCGCATCAATGAAATCAGCTGGAGGGGTAGACAGATCAGAATGTTGTGTAACCCAGATACCTGGTTGTCAGCTGAGCCCATTAGCAAGGCTAAGGGATCCGCTAGTACAATGCGTCTTCCGAGAATTTTGTCAGGGAGCGCAGATGTTGGACTTAGGGTCATCACTGAGTGCCTAACGTTTCACGTCTCCCATCAGCGTTTTATCGCATTCAATAAATATGCGATCATCGTGTATTCCGAAAGGAATTATGCGATAAAAAGAATCACCGGACGCCTAAAAAACATCTCACTGACATGTAAGCATCACGTCAGGCGTAGCAAATGAGATGATGAATTGGCTAGGCGTTGGGTTTAGAGTCTGGTAACACGAGAATATTATATAGAAAAAAATTAGATTAAAACAGTCATTGTTGGACAGCACATGTTTAGCTCAGAATTGTGTGCACTCAACGAAAATAATTGCAAAGTTTATATTTTTGCTTTATATATATATATTGCTATATCCATAGTATTCTGCTAGCGTGAAATCTCAAAAATTGCTTTGTATTGGCAAACGGAAAACCTGAGATCGAACCGATCTATGTACAAAGCTTACAACCTTTTTCATACAAGCTAAAGAAGCATAAGTGTATAAAAGAAAATATCCGCTAACTGGGATGGATTTTCGGCTTAAAACGTGGAGTAGACGGACATGTTAAGAGTATTATAATAACTCCTAAATAAAGAGAAATATTTATTCTTTGAAATTCGAGATAATCTCGAGTCATCAATAGACCCATTGTGAAGGAATCGTAATATTACTGAGGAATGGTAGTTACGCTATTCATTATCCTTTCATTTTATGTGCGGAATGGTTACATTTTAGGGTCCGCTTCTTATGCCAAAGATGCTACAGCGACTTTGGTTGACGATGACGACAGGTAACGTCAAACCGCATAATATGTATAAATGTCTCATAGGGGAATGGTAAATTTTATAGAAATTCCATTACATATACCCATGAGCAAATACAGTTTCCTGTCGCCATGAAATTCGCAATCACTTCACAGTACGGTATATTAAAAGTTAGAGATGTCGACCAATGAAAGACTAATTAGGAGACCACCTAACATTCAACCAGTAAGGTTCATAATTTACGTAACACACGAAAACATGTACTTACATCGTTCATTCCACACCATTACATTACCACGTTGAATTATAAGTAAATGCCGCGTCATTCAAATCCAAGATTACAGTTGCTGATATTAGACCATGTAACACGAACACATCTTCCCTCTGAAATGCTTGTTGAATTAACCGTCGGTCATGTACGCAAATCACGTCAGCCGAATCCGACTAAACTATTCCGTTGTTTTGAGATTAAAAACCGCGCAATGTAATGAGATATTTTACGCTCACCTCTAGCATCTATATGGATATTTGTTGAAGGCAGAATTATTTTTATGCACATGAGTAAAACATCACGCTAAATTGTAAATACAATGTATAGTTCAACCACTTTCTGCATAAGTGTTCCGACAATGTTTGTTTTATTAATGTGTTTCATTTTATTAATTTAATGATAAGATTTGATACAAGTTTCTTTCAAGATTATTATTTAAACATGTATGTAAATAATTTATTTTCATGTATATTTTAGTATTGTGTTTAATATAACTTTGTATTTGGGAAGGCTACCTGAATTCACGTGCTTCTGTTTGTAAAGAATTGTAAGACGCCAAAAGGACATATGCTCCCGTTATAAATTCACCTTACAAGGCAGGAATACCGATGGTTTTTGGAATCACATTTAAAAATTAATGTAATTGTAAAAAATGCTTCAGTTTTTGTTGAGTCACAATGGAGATAGAATTAGGTAGTTAAAAATAAAATTATTCTATCATAATTTTATTTTCACCAACGGACGGCCATATTGTAACATGACGCGCTGTCGCCACGTTACAAGGTGCATTTTTATTATATATGTAATAATATAAGAGTAATTTACATAAATCTTGGGCGACCACCTAAATAGATTTTTGTTGTAATTTTATAAAGTACGCAAGATTCCAAGTGAGGACTTAATGAAATGGTGAACATACAGTGTATCTTGCTAATGCGAATATAAAAGAATTATTGAGCTATGTGGGCTTGAAGCTAATCTGGTGTTCCCGAGCCATGGCGACAGAACGTCGCGGATTTGGGGTTTGCCGGACCACACACTCTGTTCCCTAGGGATAGGCGGTCAATAAGGTTACTCACCGGGCGGGAAATGCCTGCCGCCAGAACACAGAGTCGTCCCCGAACTTAGCCGAATATGTCCGACCTCTGTTAGATACGCTGGCCAAATCACCTATCGGGGATATCACGTGACATTAGGTGCCGACCTGAAGATCCAATCCAAATGAGCGTATAACTTAAAATCCTGGGAATTTTTGTTATATGTGAGCTTCGAGACTACAAATGGGTGCAGCGAGAAGTTTCCTCGTGGGAGAGAAGAGCGACGAACTTCACTTCGATCTTCAAGTCCAAGCTATACGAGTCTAGTCTGAGGTTGACTTGGAAAGTTGGCTTCTCTCGCCAACTGCCGTTGTACGATTTCTGGCTGCCAGCTTGCCTTGCTGGAGCAAGCTTATCACAGCAACACAGCCGGTAATGCGATGATGCGCATTGTCAGACCAGAGATGCCTATAGCCAACTTGTGAGATAATCTCACATATCGTGGGTCCGCTACAGTCACCGCAGACATCAGACGCAGGACTACAATGGTAACTTATTACGACCAAGCCATCTGATTGAGCATTCCGTGAAACAGAACCCGTAAGCGACTTTGAGAGGATAGGTCCATGTTCTCACTTTGTAATTGTAAAAACCCCTGAGCTAGCGGCATAATTTGCCAGAACTAGTTATTTTCGAATGATATATTGTTCATTCTGGCGCCCATGATTTTCTTTTTTAACTGTAAAGTCACAGTATTATGACGCCTTTGTCTGAGGTCGTCATAACTTGTATTTTTCATTGTTTCCAATTGTCATTATTTCTTGCATTTTGATTCTGAGATATATTTAAAAGTAAATATACAATTGTTTGCTTGCTCATGACGGCTAATTGTAACTCTGAGCGTTGCTTTTATGATTTTGCCAATTCGTGTTCATGTTAACGATAAATTCGCTCAGACTTGTAATCGCCAATGATTAGAAAATAAATGTCATATTGTGACAATTTTTCCTAAATTCCAACTAACGTCGAGATTCTTGCAAAATTAATAAATTTTCACTCCTCCATAAAAAATTAAAATTAAAAATCCACAATTATTAATCATAAAGGTATGAAAGATAATTGTAACGTAGTTTGCCCACTAAGGCACCCACTACAACCACATAGTGCAGCCTTGCAGCCAACCCCCTAGATCGAGACACATAGTTTATGGATGCTCCCTCAGCATTAGTATTGGAGGATTATATCTTAGGAGTTGCCTGCTAAATATTTTGTAGTAATATTGCGAGTTTGTTTTCTTGCTGTTTGTTTATGTCATAAAAGTATATCTTTTTGGTATTGGCGTTTAATGCTTAGCCTTGCGATTTCCAAGTGTTCTTCGGTTTTCTGATTCTGATATTTTACCCAAGCTTGATGTCTATCTTCTACTGTTTTATCACATTTGTTAGTCCACCAATGGTGATTTCTCTTGGGATTTATTGGAGCTACTTGTTCAGCTATTTGTTTCTGTTGGGAAATTATTTCCTCCAGGTCATCAGTTAATTTTATACTCCCATTCCTTTTTTCATGTTGTTTATCAGTTTATGTGGATCATAGGCTCTCTTCTTTTTGGGGTGTCATCTTTTCTTTGTAACGGAGTGAACATAATTTTTATTTTTGCCATGTAATGATCTGATCCAGTGTCTGTTCCTCTCAGGATTTCTCTGTGGTAATTCTTATTCCTACAAACATGATCCAGCTGCAATCCTCCAGCTGCAATTTTCCAGTCTGAGTGTTTCCAGGTTTAAAGTATATTTGGTCTTCTCATGTTGATTTTAAGATCATGTCATGGTTTCTGCAGAATTTCACCAGTCTTATATCATTGTTGTTCGTTCTTCTTTGTGCTGGCCATTTCCTTGTTATATCTCTATATCTTTTTTCCCTTCCTAATTGGGTATTAAAAATCTCCAATTAAAATTTTGGTGTGATTTTTGTTTATAGTTGTTGCTGTTTGATCCAGAAGTTCCCAAAATTCATCCACCTCTTCTCCATGTTCTCCATGTTCTTTCCTATTGTTTTTATCATTAGTTGGGGCATGGGCGTTTATTATCATGTATATTCTATTGGCAGCTTTTATACGAGTAGTTAGTGTTGAGAACCTAGGATTTTGTGTTTTGAATTCTACTATCGAGTCTATTATTTTGATGTTGACTATGAATCCTGTTCCGAATTGTGGACACTGCTTCATTACTCTTTTTTCTGGTATTCCCTTGTAAATTCTATACCCTTGTGATTCTATCGGTTCCTGATCAGTATTTCTCATTTCCTGGATTCCGGTTATCAATATCTTTTGCTGATCCGTTTTGTCTGTCAAAATCTTGAGTTTCACTGGTTGGATGTGGGAGGTTATATTGTGTGTTACTAGGTTATTTATCTGCCCTGTTTTAATTCTAAATTTTGCTCTTCTGTTAGTCTTGGGTATTTCCAGATGCTCAGTCTCATCTAGGTCATCTTTCAGGTGACTGCCCACCGTATATGAGTGCAGTCTTCCCAAGTTTTTGCCAGGCGGTGGAATATTCCTTAAAAGACTTCCTTCCATGTTGACTTTCAAAGGTATTCAACCATGTGCAAGCTCCGAGTTACAAATCCGGTTGTTAACAATAGAGGTTGTTGTGTGTTTGTTCCACAAGAGCCATTTTATTTCACTCAAGTCCGCCGGCAAGCCGGTTATGACCTCCCCCCCCCCTCCCCCCCCGCGATCGGCCACCTCGGAGTATAATCTCTCCGCCTACTCTGACAGCATAGCAGATTCGTGGCCACAAAACATATTATGTTCAGCATAATAATAAAAACTACTTCCTTAAATCAGACGAATTCTTTGATTTGAAATATAATTAAAAATGCATAGGATCTCATTCAGATCAACTGACTTCGTTCCTTTCTTTTCAAAGGCCAGAAATACAATGCTTGCCATTCTTTCGTGGCCCATTGATAGCCTCTGAGGCCTATCGACTGCAGTCAAAGTTGAAAACGTATATTCGCACACAGCAGTACCATGGAGGAAGGAATATGTGGAGACGACGCAAGGGACCTTCACCTCGCACTGGAGTGAAACCGGGAAGAGAGAAGTGGAGTGGGGATGCAGCCATATTGCTTGCCCGTAAAAACACGGGGAATAGGCGCAAAAACCTTAAGGGAATCAAAAGACAACCGTGACACCGGAATTTGATGATGGATTATTATGTAACTCGACGAGACGAATCAAAAATGAAGAATGAATTTTAGTGATATCGAGCTTAGTTCTCGAGATATGTTGTCTCAAAACTGGGGTGGTTAGGTTAGGTTAAGTCAATTTTTAGAACTTTTTTTTTTTTTTTTTTTTTTAAATGAACCCTTCAAAAGACCTCGTAGCTTCCGAGTTTACTCAGAAGATATTGTACTGTTAGTGGCCTATGTAGCTTTACTAGTAACATCAGTGGATTTATCTTCTTACCATACATCAAAAGTCAGAAGCTTAGATGGGAGTGGTTTACATCGCGATACACTAACACAGTGCTCACGAAATTATTAACAACTAATAATAAATAAATTGTTTGTACCCTTCTGGTACACGCCGCATTTCAACCTACCCACATTTCCATTAATATTGCCGCTACAAAATCAAACTATGTGGACAGATCTAAACACATGAAATGCATTGCGAACTACATTTCGGGTAACAGCAACGTGTACTTCTTCAAGTTTAGTAGTTCACACAGCACAAATTATCACAATTAATTTCATCGTACACTTTCAGTGTAAACTGAAACTGGACTAAAATATGCACATTCACTGTATCGCGATGTAAACTTGAAGCGCTAAAATTAGACTTTCAATACTTGTTTACAATAAGGCTAGCCTCTTAGGTGCATAGTAGTAACATATGCTGTTTGTCTACACTACACCAACAAACATTTGAGAACGATATCATCCTATTAAGAACAATGAATAAATTTATAGCGATAGGCTCTAATCTTGCAATTATCTATCAAACACTTCAAGAACAATAATTACAATGTGATCTAGTTATGAAACGTTATTCCAGGTTGTTTCCTGTCTTGTCTATTTGTGCAACTGTATACAACACAACTTGGAATTATAAAAAACTTTGAATTATTATAAAATGAAATGTTCACAGCAGCATACACAATGTAAACAGCCCAATGTCTTGGGGTGATTCCTATGGCCGCCAGGCCGATAAATCATCCATCTGAATTGATTTTTTGATTTTTCCTCTTGAGCCTCTTATGAATCTGGGTCCTATTTTCAGAATTGCCACTTGTCATAGAGTTAGCTTCTTCCAAAATTTGATGATACATTTCATTTGATCTCAGTTTTTTTTTTCATTTTGGACGCACTTTACGATTGTTGTGGCATCTTTCAAACCTGCTTTTGGGCTGCAGGCTAAAGCAGGGATAAGATTTTTTTGACCCCAAACATGGCCATTCGGAATTCCAGTTTGAGTATGACTTTTAATGCGGATACTCTTAGCTCAATCATCACCATTAAATCTGTCATTTTTAATTTCATCTAAAGTTATCAAAAACGATGAATAATTATTGATCCAAAAAAAGACGGATGAAAGTCTTTTTCTAGATTCTCCTGATAAGTATAAAATGCAAGAGATGGTTGTTCCAGTATACATGAGGAATTATTTGGCCTTTTTTATTTTCTATTCTGGTCGCAACTCCTGAAACTTTCCCATATATTACATTTGCGACATTATAGCATGCTGTAGAGGTTAATGTTTTTTTTCTGTAAGCATATTTAACGTTAATTCCATGAAAGTGACTGTAACAAGGTTTTCAATAGCTGTAACTATCAGCAACGACTCATTGACGAACCTATCCTTAGTGTAACGTTTTGTTACTGCAATATTTTCTCAGTTATTTTTACCTCTCATTCCATCTTCCATTAGAGTAGACCGGTTCACACCAGATTCCTCAATATCTTTAGCAATGGAACTCCGCACTGCTATAACCATTGCTTGAATTATTTGATTCTGAATTTCAGGTGAACAATATGTTGCGTTTTATGTTATATGACTGAGAGCCTCCTTCAAATTCGGATGTTTCACGCATGTGTATTCAAAAAAATAATTCTGAAATAATCATTGTTCTTTTTCTTCCTCCAAAATATAATTTCCACACAAAGCAAATTAATTGACAACTAGAAATTCTACTGCTAAAATAATAGATATCACATAAGACCTATCCTATTGTAATGCTTTTCGACATAGTAACGTTTCATTACAGCTAGTTGTAGATATTCTATGTAATAAGTCCTGCCACATTGCCATGGCTTGTGTATGAGAAATGGATTTTTAATCAGTGGCATTTTTCCAATATCTGAATCCTGTAAAAGTGTACAAAGTCTGTTTGCTTCCATGAGGTAAAAATTGCTGGCAAGAGGAGCAAAACGCAGCATTTTTCTCGACTGAATACTGAACCAGTCCACTACAGAGGTCCTGTTATTTGCTTTTAGATGTACATCTAAAATAACTTGCTTTATCGGTTCTCCGATTTGTGCAATATCAGAAGGAATACTATAGCTAACATTACCAACATGTTTCACCAAACCTGTTTCTGTAGGACTAGGAGTGGTAATTGTATTTTGTGCTTCCGTCTGTTTTGAGGAACGAGGTCCTTCATGGTTAATTTCCTCTTCAACTCTTCGTTTTTTGCTAAAGAAAGCCCGTATATCCATCACAAAATCAATCGGTCTTCAGTTCACAGCACTAAATAAACAACTGTGTCACTAACTGCTTGAAACATTGAACCTACACTACACTAACAAATACCATCGACAATATATACATCAAATGTCATCTGTGAGCAGAATAACGAATTAGTATATATGACAGTGACGAAATGTAGTTAATTCGGATTTGTTTACCCGTCGCTAGGTTAGTAATACATTAAATTTTTTCCCATCATTTCATACTTTCAACAAACAGTTTAGGTAATTAGCACTTTATCTTAGTTTATGGCATCTTTTAAGGTAGGGAATTGGAATTTTAAGGTAGGGAATTGCCCCACAATGCCCCCCCCCCCTTAGCTATGGCCCTGCCTGCAGCAGAGATTCAAAAAGTGCTTTGGAGAAAGTGTTGAAGATTTCGACTGGGTTCGTGAACCTTTCGTTTCAAATTCGGAACATCTTCCATTTAATATTCAAGATGAACTCGCCAATTTAAAAGCTGACAGAACTATGAAATTTTATTTTTATTCCAGGAACATACAGTAACACAATCACAAATATAAAATTGTACTGGACCAGAACTAGGCCACTTCCAGGTGGCCACTTCCAGGTGGCCACTTCAAATTTAAAATTTCTTGAAGTTACTTTAGATATATTTTGGCTCACAATAAGGGATGCTTTGGGAGAGGCTATACTAGCCTTTTCCAACCAAATGTCAACTCTCCTTCACGTGGTGCACCCTGTTTGCATGGACGACGAGGCTCTGGCGACTGAAAGATTCCCGGTATGAGGAATCACCCACTGCTTGCCAAAGGCCTCCGACAGGAGGGTGGAGGAGCTGGGAGTGGTTCAGGGCACCACTTTCCCTTGCGGTTGGGAACGGCCACTAAAGGCGGATGAATCAGAAATGATCAACGGCATGGGGATGCAGAAGGCAACGGGAAACCACTGCATTAAAGACCCAAAGGGTATCCCGAGGACATGTAATCCTCTCAAATTACAAATATCATGATGGCTTCTTCCTGGGTAAAATATTCCGGAGGTAAAATAGTACTCCAATCGGATCTCCGGGTGGGGACTGCTCAGGGAGGAGTCATCAGAATGGATAGAAACATTCTAAGAGTCAGAGCGTGGAATGTTAGAAGTCTGAATAGGGCAGGTAGGTTAGAAAACTTAAAAAGGGAAATGGAACAACTCAAGTTAGATGTTGTTGGGATTAGTGAGATTAAATGGAAGGACGCACAGGATTTCTGGTCTGGGGAACACAGGATAATTAGCACACAAGCTGTCAATGGAGTCACTGATGTAGGATTTGTAATTAACAAGAAAGTAGGGAAACGGGTGAGTTATTATGAACAGTTTAGTGACAGGATTATTTTGATGAGGTTAGAAACTAAGCCCGTCCCAACCACATTAGTACAAGTGTATATGCCAACGTCACAAGAAGATGACGAAGAGACAGAAAAAATATACGCTGAAATTGAAGAATTAATCGAATATGTGAAGGGGGAGGAAAATCTAATAATCATGGGTGATTGGAATGCAATAGTGTGAGAAGGAAAGGAGGAGAACACTGTAGGAGTTTTTGGTCTAGGAGAAAGAAATGAGCGGGGAAGCAGGTTGCTAGAATTTTGTGAAAGATATAAGCTAGTAGTGGCAAACACACTGTTTAAGAACCATGCAAGAAGAATATACATCTGGAAACGTCCTGGGGATACAGGCAGATATCAGCTAGATTATATCATGGTCAAACAGAGATTCAGGAATCAAGTTCTAGACTGTAATGCGTACCCAGGAGCAGACATAGACTCTAAACATAATTTGATAATAATGAAGTGCAGGCTGAAATTTAAACGAATAAGGAAGCAGTATAAGCAGAACAGACTGGAAGTGAATAAACTGAAACATTCTAGCACAAGAGAAAAATTTGCTGAATTGGTAGACTTAGGGCTAAGAAGTAACTCTGAATGAATTTCGACCGAGGACGAATGGAATGCTTTAAAGACCGAAATAATGAAAGCTGGTAAAGAAACAGTAGGCTTTAAGGAACAAGCTGCCCGAAAACCTTGGATCACAGAAGAAATTTTGGAGCTGATGGATCAGAGGAGAAGGTACAAAAATGCTCAGGATGAAACAGGAAGAGAGCATTACAAGCAATTTAGAAATCAAATAAATAGGTAATGCAAAATAGCAAAAGAATAATGGATACAAGGAAAGTGTCAAGAAGTAGAAAAGGAAATGGTCGTAGGTGAAGTAGCTGATATCAAAAAGTTATGAAATAGGAGAAATTCCAACTGATTTTAAATAGGAATATTATCTTCACACTTCCGAAGAAAGCACAAGCTGACAAAAGTGAGAATTACCGCACCATTAGTCTAACAACACATGCTTCAAAATTATTGACCAGAATAATATACAGAAGGATGGAAAGGGTAGTAGAATATATGAAGCAGATAATTGAGGAAGTGGGCTATAGGGATATGTAGAAATGAAGAGATTAGCACAGGATAGGATGGGATGGAGGATTGCATCAAACCAGTCGAAAGACTGGCGACAGCAAAAAAAAAAAAAAAAAAAAAAAAAAAAGATATGTATTTCCAGCTATCTCCGACATGGCAGTTAATGTGTTATTGTCGTTTCCAATTACATATTTATGTGAATTGGGCTTCTAGACGTTGAGATTAAAAAATTCCAAGAGGCAATGATTCAAATCCATCAATGAAGAAATGAGGCTGGCATTGTCAACGATTTCTCCACTGATTAGCATCCTGGGGACAGTTAAGCAGGCACAAGTGTCACATTAAAGGATAGAAGGCATGTGTACAATTATTTACTTTAATAGTAACATAAAACAAATAAAAACAAAAGGTTAATTATGAATGTATGGTGGGGAAAGAATTGCTTGCTTAAGACTTGAAATGTAAATATCTTGGAATTACTTTTGATAACAAACTTAACTGGGCAGGACACATAGGACAGGTGGTAGGAAAAGGTTTCAAAGTTCTGCCCTTGTTGGAGAGAGTGTTGAGGGGATGTACGAGAGAAGTCAAGGAACTGAGTTACAGACCATTGCTCGAATATGGTATTGTAGTATGGGACCCTCATTTTGCGTATCAAATACAGAAGTTGGGGAGGGTGCAAAAAAGGGCTGCTAGATTTGTTTCTGGAAATTATCGCAGAATGAAATCAGTGACGGATATGATAAACGAACTGGAATGGGATTCATTGCAAGACAGGAGGAGAATGAGGAGGGTCATGGCAGTGTACAGGGGATAAACTGGCGATGAGGCAGGGAAAGATATTGCAATAGGTATGAAAAGTAGTGCGTGGAAGGGAAAAGATGACCATGACCACAAGCTGGCACTCGATTTCAGGCACAAGGGTGTATTAAGATTCTCTTTTTTTAGGTAAAGGTGTCAGGGATTGGAATGAGTTACCAAGAGAAATGATGAATAATTTACCGAAAACTTTGAAAGAATTTAAATATAAAATTTGTAGAGGGCAAATGTAGGTAGGTGCAGGATAGGGGGAAGATGGGTGTGTAGGGAAATTGCCACCGGAGCCTGTGCTCCATTGCAATTAAATTAAATTAAACTGCCTGATTATTAATTTCATGCAACCGTAGTTTTTAGTTAGTTTTTACGTATTGGGGGGGGGGGGGGCTGTATACTGCGGAAAAAACTTCGTGCAATACGACCGATAAGTTGTGCCGCGAGATTTAAGGATAACCTTATATATTGTATGGTTTTCCGCGAGTAGGAAATGGTTGGGGACCACTGCCCTAAAGTTGTAGTTTACGTAAAGAATATCTCTGAGACGATCTCCTTGACGGTTAACAGCTACCAATCAGCTTTGCTGCTTAAAACCATGGAGGAAGGAATAATATGGAGACGACGCAAGAGACCTTTACCACGCATGGGAGTGAAGCAGGCCGGCGGAGGAGTGGGGGGGGCATGGCCGGAGTGGTGGGGGCTTGACCGCTTCCCAACAAACACGGGGAATATGTACAAACACCTCAAGGGGACTCTAGGATAAACATGACGCCGCAATCTGGTGATGGATTATTATGTAACTCGATGAGACAAATAAAAAATGAAGAATAAAATTTTTTGATATCCTGCTTAGTTTTCGAGATATTCTGTCTCAAATGTGAAATGGTTTTGGTTGAAATTCAGAAGAAAAAATTATTCAAAGTTAAATTTTATGATGAATTTTTATTTAAAAAGACGAAACAAATAAAAAATAAAGAGTAAAATTTTTCGATATTTCTCCTAGTTCTCGAGATATACTGTCTCAAAAGTGAGGTGTCTTGAGTTGAAATGCAGAAGAAAAATTTCGCAAAAGTCAAATTTAATGATGGATTCTTATGTAACACGACGAAAAAACTCGATAATAAGGAATAAATGTTTTCGATATCTTGCTTAGTTTGGGGGATATACAACATCCAAATTGAGGGGTTTAGGTTTGGATGCAGGCTGGACCAAAAATTAATTCTGTCAAAGCCACAATGATTACATGGTTGACATGCAGAATTGATATTTCAGTTTTATTACTACCACTTGTGGTTAGTCTGAAATGTGTCCTAGACCAGAAAAAAAGTAAGAGGACCCACTCTAGGGATGAGCAACCCAGACATTTTGTAGGCTGGTTCCAGAAATAAAATGTTTATTCAGTCACCTTAATGAACATTCTCTTGATCAAGATGTGTTGTCTAATTTCACAGCCTTACTTATTAGGACAATTGTAAAAACAATTATCTCTCAGTTAGATTTAGATACGGGGGGGGGGGGGAGAATGTTGTACAAAAAAAAGAGACTAAATTAGAAACACATTCCCCAAATTGATTTTGTTCAAAGGCCAATAACTTCTTTATTTATGAAGCCCATTTTTATTTCTGCATGAACCTGTTTCGACATAAATAGATGAGAAAGATTTCAAAATCGGTAAAAATAGGTATAGACGTATATACAAACAGAAACAAGTCTTATATGAAGCTTTAAAAATAACCTAAGTCAATGGCCTGAAATAGCTATTTAAAAAATTAATAAAACTCACAGCTTCTCACATAACAGTTAATTTCATCATCCATTGTCAGTATAATCAGCAACGTGTAATTCACTGAATCGCGAAGTAAAACACGCCCCTTTAAATCTCATTTTAAACACTCGTTAAAAAATAATGCTAGTCTATTATGTGCAAAATAGCAAGTTTGCTAATTTTCTACACTACACCAAGAAAAATTTGAGAAAAAAGTCATCCCATTGAGAGCTATGACTAAATATTTATAGACGTGCTGCAAAGTTTGCGGTGTCTACCGCTCACTTCAACAACGATAATTACAATTCAACTTACTTATGAAATGATATTCCAGGTTCTTTCCTGTCTGGCCTATTTGTGCAACCGTACGCAACACAAGCTGGCATTTTTAAACACTTATACACAATACTAAATGAAATAATCACTGCATCTACCACAATGTGAACACCTTAATTGTTGGGAAGCGCCATATGGTCGTTGCCGGTGCTGCCACCATGCGGGAGAGTTTAGTGCTTGCTTCACCGATTTAACGTCACTTCTCCTCCATATAATTCCTTCCTCCATGCTTAAAACATCACAGATATGAAACACTTTGGCATATCATTTTCGCGGTTTTTTTTGCTTGACCTGTACTCTGTCTCTGCTTGTATTTCTAACATTCGTGGCTAGGATGGTTACGAAGGACGGTTTGAAAGATCAGTTTTCAGTTCTAGGATTGAAGATTAGTGACGTTATACTTAATAAATGTGAGTATGAGTTTTAGAGTTCTACTTTTTATTGTGCTGGTACTATTATTTCTCTTTTGCAATCTGCACTTGATACTGGAATAAACTGCTGTAGCTAGGTTAAACTGTTTACGATTTTCTTTGGTGCATTCAAAATTAATGATAGGTTAAGATAAGAAATTTTGTTGAAATATACTTCGGTAATAGCCCAAACACTGGGACTCGTCAAGGAATACTAGTTTAGTCCTGAAAACTGTTGAACACGTTAGTTGGGTGATATTATTTAATATATGTTGCTCTTGGAGCTGTAAAATATATCAGTTCTCAGAAAATTGACTCGAAAAGTGCCATACCGTTAAGCCGCGCGCGACTGGGAAAAGGCATACGGCGATGTATAATGATAACGCAAACGTTCCTGCTTCACATCTGTTCAGGCGGCGCTAATAATTCTGCTCAAAATCACGGTAGCTCAATTTAAAAAAAAAAAAAAAAATTCATTAAGCTACAACGGGCAGCTTCTATGAACATTATGGTCCAGGCTGCATTGAACCTATCCACAAGCGCTGCTAATAATTCTGCTCGAAAACCATGGTAGCTCAAAATTTTTTAAATAAATTTCAATGCTGCTTGAAAATAAAGAAAAATTAAATCTTTAACAAATTCAACAGAGTTTTGTTTTAGAAACAAAAACTATGTGCCATTCTGGTACAGGCTGCATTTCAACCTCAGATTACAAACATTTATAAATATTAAATTCCTTCAACCCTATGTTAAAACACGAATACTGCCGCTCTTTCATCGTAAACACAACTTACGTTAATATCATCGCAACCTACTTTCATAAATGCCAAAGGCCAATGCCGTAGAAAATTAACATCCCAGACCTAACATATGATTGACAATGCAATATCTATTATCGTTGGATGACGCATGTGTGTACGTAATTATGGCGTCTATCGTTTGCTTACGATTGAAAATTGTGACAATATTTTTTTTTGTATGCGTGTGCAAATTTTTCCATGAATACATTTTTAATGGCGGGTCTACTGGAGATCGCGATTCCCCTACAACATACAGTAATATCGTTGGAATACTGCTGTAGTCAGTCGCAAGACGTATTATTCTCAAGCAGTAATTCCTTTGTAATACAGCCTGGACCATTATTTTCAAGCACAAATTAGGTTGTAATACAGCCTGGACCATCATGAAATAATTAAATGCACTTTGGGAAGAATTTATAGTGGAATCGTGCGTTTGACCATTGCAGTATTATGATGACAACTCGTGGTGGAATCGCGATCTCCAGTAATCCCTTTAATGGCTGTGACAGCAACATATTCTTAAATAATATCGTTCCAAGAACATCTGCATGATTGTTTTACGTCGTTATAGTATACCTCCCAGTCACACGCCGTATAACGTAACGTCACTTTTTGAGTTAAGTTTGTAAGGTATGTATAGGTTTTACAGCTCTAAGAGCAACATATATTAAATAATATCACCCAAGGAACGTGTGTAACAGTTTTCAGACCAAAACGACAGTTCCTTTATGAGTCCCAGTGATTGCGCTCTTGCCTATACTTCTTTTAAGTTTTCGGTAGGAGGCGATTGTATGAAATTTGAAATGACTTGAATCTGATTGTAAATTCTAGTGTAAAAGTTTTCTATAGATCGAAAGTTATAGAAATTAGGGTTGGACTTGAAATCTCTTTGCATTGTATTTGGAGTGGGAGCATATTTTGTCCGTCGCTAAGGTACGATGAGCGTGCCATTGCTCCTTTGTGTCGGACTCGAAGTGCCGGCAATCAGTTTCACCGTCTTCCTTCTTTCATCTTTCGTGTACAACACTAACAAACCACTACAACCAGCATATGTGCATCACAGCAGATTGCACACATAGAGGAATGCAATAGTTGGCCTGCAAGGTTGCCACAATTACTGGGATGTTACAGCGCGGGGTTAAGGGGTCCACTGTTTTCTGAGTGGAAATTAATCAGATGTGGAGTACCTCAGGGTTCTATATTGGGGCAACTATTGTTTTTAATATATATAAATGATCTACCCTGTGTTTCATCTAAACACTAAAAATTTGTCCAATTTGCAGATGACACAAACATAGGAATTAAAAACACTCCAGATTTATCTACAGAATATATTTCAAATTATGTCGTTGAACTGATTAATAAATGGTTTACAGCTAATGGCTTGTTTTAAACTTTGATAAAACTTAGTATATGCAATTCAGTACATCACCCAGATTAACACCAGATATAGACATAAAATTTGCAGGCCAGTCAATTCGAGAGGTAGAGAGTGTAATTTCTAGGTTTGTATATTGATCATAATTTAAATTGGAAAGTACATGTTTCTGACCTACTAAAGCGATTGGGTGCAGCCACGTTTGCAAGTCGTACAATTTCAGCTACAGGTGATCTCCTTGTGAGGCAGCTAGTTTATTTTGCTTATTTTCACTCCTTATTGTCATATGGAATAATATTCTGGGGCAATTCTACCCATAGAGACAAAGTGTTCAGGGCCCAAAACCGTATGTGTGGGGTTAGCAATAGAACTTCATGTAGAGAGCTGTTCAAGAAGTTAGGGATTTTGACATTAGCGTCTGAGTATATATACACATTAATGTCCTTTGTAGTCACATATTATACTTGGTTTGAAACAAATAGTAAAATACACAATTATGGCACTAGAAGTAAAAATGATCTTAACAAGGATTATATGTCATTGTTGTTTGTTCAAAAAGTGGTGCAATAGTCAGGGATACATATCTTCAATAAACTCCCAACACATATCAAATGTCTAGCAGATGATAAGAATAAATTCAGGAAAAAATTGAAAGAATTTTCCTTCTACTCTGTCAAAGAATTTATTTCTAAGGTATCTAAAAAATAACTGCCAGTAACTTATGTAAATGTAGATTACATAATTAATTTACTGTGTATGCTATGACTGTACATCTCCTGGTGTATGTATTTATTTTGTTATGCAATTGTTTTCAGTACCGTGTATGCTGTGACTACACCTTCTAGTGTATGTATTATTTTGTTATGGAATTGTTTAATGTACCCTGTATGGTATGACTGTACACCTTTTGGTGCATGTATTATTTTGTTATGGAATTGTTTAATGTACCCTGTATGCTATAACTGTACATCTACTGGTGTACTTATTATTTTGTTATGCAACTGATTATAGATACCTTAAACAATGAAAACTGGTTAGAAGTATATAATGCGCAGGGTGTTAATGCGAAATTTGATTCCTTTCTGAATATATTTCTAAAACTTTTTGAAGGTAGTTTCAAAAAAAGGAAAATTCTCAACACTCCAAACAATGAACTGGGCATGGGATGGATAACAAAGGGTATTAGAATCTCTAGTAAAACAAAGAGGGACCTTCATTTAAAAATGAGAGAATCAGATAACTATGCGCTGAAAGTTCACTATAAACTTTATTCTAAAATACTAAGAAATGTAATAAGGAAGGCCAAGAACAGGTACATATCGGCGAAAATGGAAAATTCAGGCAATAAAATGAGAACAATATGGAATATAATAAAGACTGAAACAGGAAAAACTGTAAATCACTCTAAAGACATAAAAAATAGAACAAAATGGTTATGTGTATAGCGAAGTAGGGGAAGTTTGTGAAATATTTAACAAACATTTTACGTCAGTAGTAGATAAATTAGGCATAGAAAAGCAATCCCCACATAGTGCTCTAAGGCTTCTTGAGACTGCTTTCCCAAATAGCTTTGTGGAGATGAAATTGCCACCAGTAACAGTCTCAGAAATAAATAAACTCATTAAACAATTAAAACCTAAAAAAATTTCCAGCTATGACAATATTTCAAGTAAATTACTGAAAAGATGTTCAGACTGTATCAGTCATGTACTTGCTCACATTTGTAATGAATCCTTAATACAAGGTGTTTTTCCCAATAGACTAAAATATGCTGTTGTAAAACCATTATTTAAAAAAGGAGAAGTAACATGTGTAGACAACTATCGTCCCATTTCATTACTTTCAACATTCTCAAAGGTTTTTGAAAAAGTCATGTATAGTAGAGTAATAAAACATGTTACACACTATAATATCCTCACTAATTCACAATTTGGGTTCAAAAAAGGATCATCCATAGAAATGGCTATATATTCATTTTTAAATAACACATTTGAGGAACTGAATAATAAAATGAATCCTGTAGGAATATTTTGTGATCTTGCAAAAGCATTTGATTGTGTAAATCATGAATTACTTTTGAAGAAAATGGAATACTATGGTATTTTTGGGACCGCAGGTAAATGGTTTAAATCATATATTGAAAGCCGAATGCAAAAAGTTTCAATTTTTGATTCTAAAATACGTAAAGATGCTTCATCAGACTGGAAGAAAATAAAACATGGAATTCCACAAGGCTCTGTCTTAGGTCCCCTACTCTTTCTGTTATACATCAATGACCTTCCTGGAAATTTATCCGACATAGTTAAGAGTGTTTTATTTGCAGATGACACTAACCTGACTGTGCGTAAAACACCAAACAGTACTATAGAATTTAATGAAAATGAAGTACTTAGAGTAGTAGCAAATTGGTTTAAGGCAAATTCATTAAAATTAAATTTTGAAAAAACACATTATATTAGGTTTAAAACAAAAAACTATGCACAGCCAGATATATGTATAAACTATAAAAACAACACAATCTTAGAAACAGAGAGTATAAAATTTCTTGGTATTAAAATAGATCAGAAACTCTGTTGGCATGATCATATCACTACACTACCGACAAAGTTAAGTAGTGCCACCTTCGCAATACGAACACTTTCTCTAACAGCAGATCTAGAATTAATGAAACAGGTGTACTCCTCATATTTTCATTCAGTAATGTCATATGGCATAATTTTTTGGGGAAACTCTTCACAAAGTAAAAAAGTTTTCATAGCACAGAAAAGAGCTATTAGGTTTTTGTGTAGGGTAAAACCAAGAACTTCTTGCAGACAACTCTTTAAGAAACTCAATATTCTTACAATGTTTTCTCAGTATATATATTCTCTCATGAGCTTTGTCATAGAAAATTTTAACCTGTTAACACCTAATTCACAGGTACACAGTTTCAATACAAGAAACAGAAATAACTTGCATAAAACACAAACATCTCTGTCATTAGTACAAAGAGGAGTTAATTATTCTGGGATACATCTGTTTAATAAACTACCTAATCGTATAAAACAGCTTTCAAATAATAAAGATGTATTCAAACAAAAACTTAGAGATTATCTTATTGGCAACTCCTTCTACTCCATTCAAGAATTTGAAGAAAATAATTAATTGTACTCATTATGACGTTTGCAAAACTCAGCTGCAAAAATGTATGTTTATTATTATTTCTTGTATTTGTAAAATATGTATATATATATATTTACTATGATATGACTCATATTATGTGTATATGTATCAACAATGACATTTTCACATCCCAGAGGTACTTCCTCAGCAGGGATCCATGGAACAAGATTGATAAATAAAATAATAAAATAAATATCTGTAAATTGACAACTTTCCACATCCCTCAGAGCCAGTCTCTTATATTGGGATCAATGGAAAATGAATGTATTGTATACAAATACAAAGTTTTTATCCAGTTTTGATGCCACTTGGCGCACACACACACACACACACACACACACACACACACACACACACACTTTAAAACAAAGAGAAAAAGAAAAATTTCCACATTAGTTTTACAAAAACCCAATACTTCTTCCCCTTTCCACTCTCTCAATTATCGTTAATGCTCTTTGTACAAAGTTACAGTTTCTATCAGATTTTGGAGGAAGTATACACATGCATACTTTTAAGCAAACAAAAATATTCCGTCTACATTTGGTATACAGAAACCAAATCCCTCTCTTTCTTTCCATCCCCTCCAATTTTTGTCATGTTCTTTATACAAAGCTACAGTTTCTATCTGCTTCTGAAGGAACTTTGCACACATATACTATAAAACACACAGAACAATTCTCTTTATAGTTGTTTTTCAAAAGCCCAACCCCTC
>JARYHS010013878.1:0-13088 GCA_031002005.1 Vandiemenella viatica | reverse complement strand
TTTTTTATAATATTTATTGGAGTGCCATGGAGTGAGATAAACCTTCTCATTCAATGAAATATTTTCTGCTAATGATAAGTAAATAAATACATTTCATTATGATTTTAAAATACGCAAAACTTAATATGGAAGTATGGAGGACATTCGAAATGAAAAAATATGCAAAATACAACATTTAATGTGAATAATTAAAATCTAATATGACATACAAAATATGAATTGTTATATTTATTGTTTTTTTTTTTTACTTCCTTTAGGGCGCGTCAACGACTGGCTCATTAGTGCCCGTTATATTTATCACAATATCTTCAACATTATGCACAGTAATCTTCAACAGAACTTTTGGCCTATCCTTTCCCATAATGAATTTGTCTATTTCGCCTATATACTTTTAAACAAACAAACAAGAAAGTGATTTCCTACGTTACGATAAGATAAAATGAAAATCAACTCCTAAACGAGAGCATTTCACAATTTATTTGTATATTTCCAAAACTTGAATGCAAATGGAATGTTTATAGATAGCAACAATTAAATGGAGAAACAATTAACAATCTCTTAGCAGATCATAATGGTCACAGAACAAAGGTTTTGAGGTTAGCAGACAGGGCCGTGACTGGGTAATTCTTCCTCTTACAACGGACGGTGTAGGACGATGCTAGATTACCATATGAGAGGAGTGGATGGTGGCTGATGTTTCAATTGCGATCTCGGAATTGTAACTCGCCCTCTGCAGTGATCGGAGAGTGATGTCAAGGACTGAATGGAGCTCATCTGCAACTGTGTGGCGTAGAACTCATGATTGCAGAGATTAGGTAAGCTTGATAAATACAACTGCTGCGTCAGACAGCATAATACTACAAAATAACGTTGTACGACGATATGATAAGTATCTGAACAAGTCTTATCGCCACGAAAGGTAATAAAACAGCTAACACCAAAATTACTAGTTCTTGCGCAAGTCATCACAGTGTTCTCAGAACGACAGCTAGCACCAGATTCCTCTCCTTGTGTCGTTCACCGTCCAAGAAGACTTCTGAGACACAACTTCTGGGCCTTCTCGAAATCATGTCAGCCAATGACGTGTTTCAGACGCAACAAACTATGTTGGTTCGCCATGAAAAATAGTAAATATCAACTGTTAGTTTGTTAGCAACAAACTGCTGCCATATTATTGGCCACAGTAATTGACTCGACTCTCATTCCCAAACTTACGCTTCTAATTGTCTTACGAACTGCCATATTATTGGCCACAGTAGTTGACTCAACTCTCATTCACAATCTTACGCTTCTAATTGTCTTACGAGCTGCCATATTATTGGCCACAGTAGTTGACTCAACTCTCATTCACAAACTTACGCTTCTAATTGTCTTACGAGCTGCCATATTATTGGCCACAGAAGTTGACTCAAGTCTCATTCACAAACTTACACTTCTAATTGTCTTACGAGCTGCCATATTATTGGCCACAGTAGTTGTCTCAACTCTCATTCACAAACTTACACTTCTAATTGTCTTACGAGCTGCCATATTATTGGCCACAGTAGTTGACTCAACTCTCATTCACAAACTTACGCTTCTAATTGTCTTACGAGCTGCCATATTATTGGCCACAGTAGTTGACTCAACTCTCATTCACAAACTTACACTTCTAATTGCCTTACGAGCTGCCATATTATTGGCCACAGTAGTTGACTCAACTCTCATTCACAAACTTACGCTTCTAATTGTCTTACGAGCTGCCATATTATTGGCCACAGTAGTTGACTCAACTCTCATTCACAAACTTACGCTTCTAATTGTCTTACGAGCTGCCATATTATTGGCCACAGTAGTTGACTCAACTCTCATTCACAAACTTACACTTCTAATTGTCTTACGAGCTGCCATATTATTGGCCACAGTAGTTGACTCAACTCTCATTCACAAACTTACGCTTCTAATTGTCTTACGAGCTGCCATATTATTGGCCACAGAAGTTGACTCAAGTCTCATTCACAAACTTTCGCTTCTAATTGTCTTACGAGCTGCCATATTATTGGCCACAGTAGTTGACTCAACTCTCATTCACAAACTTACGCTTCTAATTGTCTTACGAGCTGCCATATTATTGGCCACAGAAGTTGACTCAAGTCTCATTCACAAACTTTCGCTTCTAATTGTCTTACGAGCTGCCATATTATTGGCCACAGAAGTTGACTCAAGTCTCATTCACAAACTTACGCTTCTAATTGTCTTACGAGCTGCCATATTATTGGCCACAGTAGTTGACTCAACTCTCATTCACAAACTTACGCTTCTAATTGTCTTACGAGCTGCCATATTATTGGCCACAGTAGTTGACTCAAGTCTCATTCACAAACTTACGCTTCTAATTGTCTTACGAGCTGCCATATTATTGGCCACAGTAGTTGACTCAACTCTCATTCACAAACTTACGCTTCTAATTGTCTTACGAGCTGCCATATTATTGGCCACAGTAGTTGACTCAACTCTCATTCACAAACTTACGCTTCTAATTGTCTTACGAGCTGCCATATTATTGGCCACAGAAGTTGACTCAAGTCTCATTCACAAACTTACGCTTCTAATTGTCTTACGAGCTGCCATATTATTGGCCACAGTAGTTGACTCAACTCTCATTCACAAACTTACGCTTCTAATTGTCTTACGAGCTGCCATATTATTGGCCACAGTAGTTGACTCAACTCTCATTCACAAACTTACACTTCTAATTGTCTTACGAGCTGCCATATTATTGGCCACAGTAGTTGACTCAAGTCTCATTCACAAACTTACGCTTCTAATTGTCTTACGAGCTGCCATATTATTGGCCACAGTAGTTGACTCAACTCTCATTCACAAACTTACGCTTCTAATTGTCTTACGAGCTGCCATATTATTGGCCACAGAAGTTGACTCAAGTCTCATTCACAAACTTACGCTTCTAATTGTCTTACGAGCTGCCATATTATTGGCCACAGAAGTTGACTCAAGTCTCATTCACAAACTTTCGCTTCTAATTGTCTTACGAGCTGCCATATTATTGGCCACAGAAGTTGACTCAAGTCTCATTCACAAACTTACGCTTCTAATTGTCTTACGAGCTGCCATATTATTGGCCACAGAAGTTGACTCAAGTCTCATTCACAAACTTTCGCTTCTAATTGTCTTACGAGCTGCCATATTATTGGCCACAGTAGTTGACTCAACTCTCATTCACAAACTTACGCTTCTAATTGTCTTACGAGCTGCCATATTATTGGCCACAGTAGTTGACTCAACTCTCATTCACAAACTTACGCTTCTAATTGTCTTACGAGCTGCCATATATTTTTTTTTTTTTTTTTTGTAACAGTTAACGTCTTTTTTAACAACGTGGTCTTTAGAGACGGGAAAGGATGGGGGCAAGGAATGGGAAGGAATTCGGCCATGGCCTTTTGAAGGAAGCATCCCGGCATTCGCCTGGAGTGATTTGGGGAAACCATGGAAACCCAAATCTGGATGCCCGGACGGGGATTCGAACCGCCGTCCTCCCGAATGCGAGGCCAGAACGCTATCCGTTACACCACCACGCTCGGTGCTGCCATATTATTGGCCACAGAAGTTGACTCAAGTCTCATTCACAAACTTTCGCTTCTAATTGTCTTACGAGCTGCCATATTATTGGCCACAGTAGTTGACTCAACTCTCATTCACAAACTTACGCTTCTAATTGTCTTACGAGCTGCCATATTATTGGCCACAGTAGTTGACTCAACTCTCATTCACAAACTTACGCTTCTAATTGTCTTACGAGCTGCCATATTATTGGCCACAGTAGTTGACTCAAGTCTCATTCACAAACCTACGCTTCTAATTGTCTTACGAGCTGCCATATTATTGGCCACAGTAGTTGACTCAACTCTCATTCACAAACTTACGCTTCTAATTGTCTTACGAGCTGCCATATTATTGGCCACAGAAGTTGACTCAAGTCTCATTCACAAACTTTCGCTTCTAATTGTCTTACGAGCTGCCATATTATTGGCCACAGTAGTTGACTCAACTCTCATTCACAAACTTACGCTTCTAATTGTCTTACGAGCTGCCATATTATTGGCCACAGTAGTTGACTCAACTCTCATTCACAAACTTACGCTTCTAATTGTCTTACGAGCTGCCATATTATTGGCCACAGTAGTTGACTCAAGTCTCATTCACAAACCTACGCTTCTAATTGTCTTACGAGCTGCCATATTATTGGCCACAGTAGTTGACTCAACTCTCATTCACAAACTTACGCTTCTAATTGTCTTACGAGCTGCCATATTATTGGCCACAGAAGTTGACTCAAGTCTCATTCACAAACTTACGCTTCTAATTGTCTTACGAGCTGCCATATTATTGGCCACAGAAGTTGACTCAAGTCTCATTCACAAACTTTCGCTTCTAATTGTCTTACGAGCTGCCATATTATTGGCCACAGAAGTTGACTCAAGTCTCATTCACAAACTTTCGCTTCTAATTGTCTTACGAGCTTTGTACGCGTTCTCTCTTCCGTGAATGGAATCACAATTGCCAGAATCTCAGATACACCTCTTATTATTCCAAATTCAGAGCCTTCCCGTGTAAATATGTGACATTAAAAAAAAAAAAAAAAAAAAAAAAAACTGCTTTTGTAACAAAGTTCTACAGGTAACTCACTATTAAATTACAAATCCGCGTTGTCTTTGAGTGCGAAATGCACTTCCGCTATAGCTTAACTTTTAGATTGGTCAGCGTCTGTATGTTTCGCGCTAACCCTTGCATTTTATATCTATCCAAAGCTTCTTTGTGTTAGCAGGCCTGTAGCCCTGACTGTAAGACCTCTCGTTTCGACACGTGTATTCTAAGTATGTTCTTATTGAGGATATCTATCTTTGCATCATCTATTCGCAGTTGATCTCTAACATACACATAATTAAGGTTTGTTAACTTGTTTTATTGTCTCTCCTACGACGTCACTAAGTGTACTATGTCCTTACAATCCTTCTGAACGACTACTATAGGCTCGAGCGGTCTGGTAATTCAGTAGTTAAGGCACTTGCTTTCAAAAATTCGCTGCTCCAGTCCTGCGTTCAAGTCTCGGAAGGAGCAGGAATTTTTATGAGTTGTGTTACGGATTCCACGTGAAACTGTAGGCAGTAGAGGAAAGGAACTAGACGTCTTACCTCTGATGCAATGCTTCCGTCGGAGAAATTCAACCAACCTTCGGGTTGTGTACTAAATTACTTTTAATGTAGGCTCATCTTATACTATTTCTATTTTTCTTCCTCCTATGAGGAAAAAATACATACCGTTTAGTTTCCTTTAATAGTTTGTCATCCTTACTCAGTTAACAGTGATTATGCCATGAAAAACTTTTAAACACCTTATTTCTTCTTCTAGTCCCTATCCGTTCCAGATGTTGGCAACCATCTTGGCTGTTGTCTGTGCTGGTTGATGCTCGGATTAACTCTGTAGTTGTCTTGGAGGTCCATGTTCTCAGATTTTTTAACCAAGAAGTTCTTCTTCCACCAGCGCTTCTCTTTCCTGGTATTTATTTATTAATCAACTTTATATCTCTCTACTGTAACTCATATACTATTTTTAACTATAACACACTATAGTAATTCTCGGTCTCAGTGGATTACAATACTTTGTTCTAACTTATTTTATTACAAATGCTTATTATAGACTTTCTGTATGACTTTTATTTTCTGAATCCTTCCATTCTACTGTTCTTCACATTATCGATATTTTATATAGTATATTCCTTGCTGCTACTCTCGTAATTCCTTGCTACTTTTCCTTAAATAAAATTTGATATTTATTATCTTTACTTTCATTTTCTTGTCACTGTAGTAAATACACCATCACCATCGCCTTTTAACATCTGTTAATGAGACGAGTCTGTCCATCCTCGCGAAAAATTACTAACTATTTCTCTCGCTATTATTTAAACTTATTAATAATAGATTACAGACTATTTCCAAAGTTATGGCATATCACAATGTTAACTGGCCGATGTTTTGTTGTTGGGCCAGGAGCTGGAGAACATGATTGCAGAAGTTAACGCAACCCGTGAGGAATTAGAAGTCCTCTCTTCTGACAGAAAAACAGGTGCGAAGTCACCTAAGAAGGTAAAAGTTTCTTCAAAGCAGCCTGCGGTTGGAGATTTGCTGACAGTGCTAGACGAAATAAAGGTATCGATTGACAAACTCAAACGTCAGCTGGGGAAGGAATTGGCTGACAAAGAAGTCTTGAAGGAGGCCGTCTCGGAAGCCACTAACAGCTACCACAAGTTGACCAAAGAGGTGAGTTTTTTAATGTGCCTTTCTTATTATTTTTTTTTTTTCAATCATGTTATCGAGTACTAAATGTAGTCTTTTATTTTAAATAAAATTTTACGTTGAGTCCTTGATTCCAGTACATTACTGCCGGAGTGTATTATAGGTATAAGGTGTTTATTTTTAGGCTCTGTATATCCTCGGACTGACAACAAGGTAGCGAACTTCTGATTACTGTTATGCTACCTGAGTACACCTGAACATGAAATACCTGGAGATCACAACTCTAAGAGTCTCCTACCGCTCATGGGCTACAAACGATTTAGGAGACATGTGGTTGACCAGCAATAATAATTCAAAAGACTTATATTATAAACTAGTGTAAGCCTGTGACCGTTTTTTTTCGCGTATCGTCACGGGTCTAGAATAGTTGCAGTTTTTAGGATGAAAGATTACCTGTGATTCAGGGTGAATAAAATCTCTTGAGCTTGAAGAACACAGAAGCATTAATAGAGGTAGGTATTAAACATGAACAGGGACGATAACGCAATCGTATAATTGATTCAAACGTCATTGAGCCGTGCTCGGCTCGCATTGTTTATTTTCCCCGCCCTCGATTGTCTTCTGATGCTGGTTCCTGCAGAGCCCGCGTGCTAGTTTCACCCGTGAGAGCGCGCTGTAGCCCTGGTGGTGCCCTCTACCGGCTGATGGAGTTGATTTTCGGGGACATGAAACCGGGAAGTCAGTCGGTCGGCAGCAGCGGATTGGTTCGTTGGGCCTAATATTTTCCCTAATTGACTGCGACGTTAGAGGTGTGCTGGTATAAGCGAGGACTTGTAATTTGACCAGGCGGTCTGGAAGTACCGCATGATGTGGATTTGTGACCCGACCGAGACCGTTCCTCGCTCGCATTAATCGAGGGAATTCCTCCGCTGCGCTCTATGTTCGTGAGCGGTTTTCCGGCGATTGGGGAGCACGGCAGTGGGCTAGGCTGGCGGTGGCTTCGAGGTGATAAATTACCATTTTCTAGCACTGTCGGGTATTTGAGGTAGAATACCTGATGATCTCAACTACAAAGTGCGTCGCTTACTGCATTCTTGTTAATTGTGCTTAATAATTTTGTTACGGGAATGGACAAAATTCCCCGATATGTGGTGCTAATCGTTCCCTCTACCTTATCAGTGTGTGTGGGTGGTAACGACTTATGCGCCGGCGTGTACACACTATAGTGTGTCAGAACCTTTTGGTAAGAACTTGATTCTTAAGGTTAAACTGAAGGACGCTAAAGTAAACTGATTCCTGTTTGATTAAAATAATTGCTGTATTTTGCCTCCTGTGTACAAATTTGTGTTTGATACTATCTGTAAATTTGTTATATGATGGTAAATTGGTAAGAGCCTGCCCTGTTATATTATGTTTCCAAGCACGTAAGGATTTTCTGTTTGCATGTTTAATACAAGTGGAAATATTGTGATTAGGGATATTCTACATGGCTTAACAGGGTTGCCATCGCATTAACATATATTTGTATTGGTACAGGATTTATTAAGATCATAATCTGCAAGATCGAAGCTTTCTTATGTATTATATTATTTATGATATTCTGTATAAGTTTAATCGTTGACCATGATTCTTGTAATAAAATGTTTGAACAAGGTTTGCACTCTATAACCATGCTCCCACATGCTTCCCACTGAGTTCTTTGTTGCAACCACTCGAACTTGCTTAAATACAAACTTTTATTTGACGCTTAATCTTCACTCTGCAAAATTTATTTAAAAAAATCATGTTTGCTTCGAAAGCATCACGTTTTTTTTAAAAAAAATTATCTTTTTATTGAGACTGGGCAAACATTAATGTGATCATTGGTCATAGTATCTGTGACGGCCAGAGAACTTAATACACATTCCATATTATGAAACAGTGAACAACTCTAAAGAAATGAATTGCCAAAATAGTCGATTCGGTAACATATTTGATCTGATGTCCACTTAAAATGACCTAATAACTCACGTACAGCGAATGTGAACAAAGACCATTAACGAATGTGGTCAGTAAAATCCCTAAAAAGCAAATAAATCGTAATACATAAACTTTGGGCTAGCAACATCATTAGTGAAATTTTTAATTAAATTGAAATTTATCATAAGCCGGAATGACAATTGGCATTAGTGGTTACAGCAGAGAGAATGAGTAATTTAATTGTTTTTAAGTTGCTTTTATTAGCAATATGTTACTGAAAAGCAGGTCCATGTTTTTTCAGCCACAAAATTTATCAATATTTTTTTTAACTATGAAACGCTAAGAAAAGCAAACTTAATGAATTAATTTGGTAGCAGTTGCTTAGCTATTAAATTGTGGACATAACCACGAATTTCTTCTAATTCTATCTCTGGTCGCTGTTTTGCGAGCGAAGGCTGACTCGTGACACCATTCTCCAGCCAATAGTTATCGAGGTGAGTGAATGAGTGAGCTTACGAAATTATATAGTAGATACTCTCTCATCGACGATTCCGCGTTAAGGGCAGCCGTGTAGCTGCCAACTATCGACGGAGAATCGAATTTTACTGCAGCGACAGAAAAGTACCGGACTTCACGGTGACCATAGTGGGTTAAAGACTTGGGGCTGACCTTTGTGGGCAGTACTTTTACGACTTTCCGTTGAAGCACTAATTCGTCTCATTGCAAGTACTTGATGTGCTGACTTCATCACGAGAAAGATACTTCTCGTTTGTCATTTGAATCTAGAGTACTGGAATCTGCTAATTTCCTGATAGTACCTGCTCGCTTGACTGTTCTTGTCCACCTTGACGTGATAGTGTACTCGTCGGTAACCCGTGACATGAGTCTCCGTACCTGCGGGATGCTGGGCTGACAACATATTGACGCTGCTTCGCTGACAATATATTGACGATCATCGTCCCGTTGTAAAGACATGCTTATTTTGTCATTAGTGAACATCGTTCCATCAACTCTATAGAAATCTGAGAAGAGAATCATACAACTTGTACATCGTAGCCATGATCCGTTCAGCTAGCAATCGGTTATTGATCTGTTACCATAATTTTCAACGAATATCTTCGTTATTGTGTATGAATTGCTAACATCAAGTAAACCTTTTGAAATAAATGTTCATAGCCTTATCTATTTATTTTAGTTATAATATTACCTCGTTTCCTAATGTTACTTCAGCTGATTATTTTATTAGTTATGATCGATCGGAGGATAATAAATTATTAATTAACAAATTGTGTCACGATAGGATAATTTATAACCTTCTAAATAAGTTGTTTCCATGTTTGCGGCAGAATTTTGTGAAATCTTTGTCCGCACATAGGCCACCCATTTATTTTTTTTCGAGGTGGAATAGTGCTTGCCGTATTACCTATATCCATATCCGTTAAGCCCATTAGAATGCTGAACCAAAACTGCAGGTTCTCGTCACAGATTTTTTTATGTTAGCTTTTACAGTAACATCTCCAAAGTAGAAAAGAACGATTAAAAACTACAGTGTCCCGGCCACAGCAAGTTTTTTGAGGTTAATACAGTGGTATAAGTCTTTTAGCTTCCTTCGTGCCTTCTGATACGCGAAAGTATTGATAAAAATAATTTAAGTGTCATATTTTGTTTTTATCAGTTTGAAATTTCTTTGTTATCAATTTGTTTCAGGATGAGCAAAATGAAAACTTACTTCTGGAAGTTATGAAGCATATTACCCAGTCGGCTTTTACCTGGGAGGATAAGATATCCGAACACCAAGCAGCACGCAGTGAGGCGAAGATTGAAAGGGCGCGTGCGGTACTGCCTCTACACTACAATGTAGAGCACTTAAAGCAACTTGAGAGGCAATTATCAGCGCAGGCTGAGCTCATATCATACCTGCAGGTCCAGACAGTTCCAGGGAATGTGCCATTAAAGCAGGTCAGTTAACGTAACCTCCTAGCTGCTAGCGATTATATCGTTATTTGGATTTGAAAGCAAAAAGTTGTTGGTTTTAAGCGCTCATTGGCTTATGTGTGATGGGAAAATCGTCATCTGTTGAGAGTTAAACGCAGAAATTTCATCTGAAATATCAGATTTATTGGATTACAACATTGTATTCGCCTTCCATATTTCGACATTGCAACTTTGGTAGGTAATCAGACAATCTTTGAAAAACCGAAAATATCCAGTATTCATATCGCAGACGGACGAGTAATTATACAGCAGCTGAGGATGTTTCTACGACATCGCTGGCATTAGTAACCTGTAGTTCAATTTCTCGTAATCAATAACGAAATGTCGAAAATCGATTACTTTGTTATAATTTGTTGTGTTGTTTTGGTTGAACATGATGGTGATAGAATTGCTAGACCACCTCGTTGGCCTATGTAGCTGGGACACCATCACGGTGTTTTGCGTTCGACACAAGGTTAGCAGGTTCGAATTACTGTTATGGAAGAAATTTTTATCACTCCGGACTTTTCTACGTTCCTAAACAGCAGATCGTTTATCAAAGACTTGAGCGAAATAGCAAACCTCTCTTCTTTGACCTCTCACGCGCAATACAAACAACACACAACAGTGAGCACTCACACCGGTGCAGTCACCACACTTACGAACACTTTCATTCTAGAAAAGGTCATTGCAAACCATCTCAGTTACATCTCCCTTGGAAGTTGCATCATTTAGTCTGACTGGATTGCAGGATCACAGCAATGTGACCAGTTGCCTGTTCTTTTCTCAACTATCCCCTCATATCCAGCCATAGGAACTGAGCTTAGAATGACTGTATAATGGGAACAATGATAGAAATGTAAACACACATTTAAAAAAAGAGGAATTATAGAAGAATGACCACTCTATATGCTATCTTTTAGCAAAAATGGAAATATATGCTGTGGAAAAAAAAAATCGCATATAGAATAGTGTTAAAGCATTACTGAAGCTAATATTTATATTAAAGAAATAATTCCAAAATATTATGTAGTATTTTAGATTTTGTGGGACACACGAGTTGTCGCCAGTTGTAATGAATCAAGTTCAACATTCCAAAAGTTGGGCGACAGTTGTAATCTATAACCTTTTTGTAATGAATAACGATTTTTCATGCGCCACGTGGTAATGCGATGTTAGTACAATGATTAATTCGTCTTTGGTATTGAATTACTTATATAGAATAGAATTTATTAAATATCTTAACATTTGGAAACAGAATGTGTTCTTAACGTCAACTGAATAAATGAGGTATGAACAGCTAACATTGAATTAATTAGACGAACGCTATGCAAGAAATATCACTCAAGACATGAAAATTGCTGGGTGCCATAACAGATTACACTGCGAATAGCCAGAATCAAGATCACTTTTACATAACCTTTTTTTCCTTTTTTTTTTTTTTTTTTTTTTTTTTTTTTTTACTTATGGTTTTACACTTTGTCGACGGCTAAGGTCATTAGAGGCGAGATGGGACTGCGGACAAGGAACGGGAAGGAATTCGGCCATGGCCTTTTTGAAGTAATGCAGTGATTTTGGGTAAACCATGGAGAACCCAAATCTGGATGCCCGAACGGAGATTCGAACCTGCGTCCTCCAGAATGCGAGGCCAATAACGTTAACCGTTCATCCACCACGTTCAGTCGCTTACATAACATGAGGACATGAATTTACCACAGCGGCATGATTAAAATGAGCACTCAAGTTAATACCTCTCAGTAGAATAATATCACGTGTTAACTAGCTGAATAATGAGAAGTGCTGGAAAATTTAACGTATTATTAAGTTAGAACTTTCGACACAAAACAGATTTTAACCCGTCTTAGAATTTGTCATAAGGGTTACAAATCACCTACGCGAGAGGGCCAGTATCGTTACTAGGGAGAGAAAACGTATGGGCAGTGGATTTTGAAGGAAGGTGATATTACCATATCGTTGACACTGTGGATGCTGCGACGATCAGAACGACTGCGGATGTCTTCTGCGCAGTGGACCCGTAGCGAAGTTGGACGAAGAAAACTACTAACTCCTGATATTTAATGTACACTACAAATAACCAGTTGCAGGATAAAAATTGTATTAACCTACCATTCTGGACTCTGACACGACGTGACGTGAAGAAAACCGCGGACATAGACCGCGTGTCCACTGCGCCAACAATGCAACCTCAAGTCTCGAAGGCGATCAGCTCACCAGTAGCCGCTGATTGTGGCCTGGTGAAATGAAGTCAGCTAGTCGAGGCTCCGCGATGAACTGAAGTCTCTCATCGCGATCTTAAGGAAAGTTTATAATGGCTCTTCGGAGATGGCATGCTGAGTTGCTGTTGTGCTTTCCCTTTACAGCTTGTTTTTTATTTCCAAATTTTTGAGCGAGTTTGAATCATTCAAGACGATTATATTATTAAATAGGAGCCCTTCTTATATGTTGGTCTGTCTCTGCCACTTGTTTGATTCGTTGATCATTAATGCAGAACCAGCATGGTCCAAATATTATATGGCAAGCGGGAGTCAGCTGGATGGGTGGTGGCGTCTGTTAGACGGTCTACTCCGTGTGGAGGCTTTGTGTATGCCGCACGGCCGCTAACCTACGCGACCACGGAGAGAGAGTGATGTGATTGATTGAGCCAATGGAAAGCAGAGTATTCCGGTGGTATGATGTGAGCCGATGGATATAAAAGATACGAGTTGGAGAGCCATCTACAGATCAAGCCGAAATCAAAAATTTACTGCAAACAAGCTATCCGAACATCTCACACTCATTAAACAATGGTGCAACAAGTGGAAAATCAAGAAAACACAGACAAATCACAAGCCATCATGTTCT
>JARYHS010013877.1:0-25018 GCA_031002005.1 Vandiemenella viatica | reverse complement strand
GTCACGTTATTCTATTGTAATATCATAATCCTGCTTTTTAAGGAGCCATACACTTTTATCTCGAAGGATTCTAATGTGATTCATAGAATGGGCTTTTCGAGAAATGATATATGGAGAAATAACAGCTGAAACTGGGATTCGGACCAGTGAATTTTGTATTCCCAATCACAATCCTTTCAACCGAGCTACCAAACCACTCTCTTGCAACCTTAAGGCAACAATTGTGTGTCTCTCTCTCTCTCTCTCTCTCTCTCTGTGTATGTGTGTGTGTGTGTGTATTTGTGTGCTTGTTTGTTTGGCTGTGTGTATTTGCATATGTATATTTGTCTGTCTGAATGTTTGTTAGTTTGTTTGTCTGTGCGTTTGTTTGTCTGTGTGTTTGTATGTTTGTCTTCCTGTCTGTACACCTGTCGCTCTGCCTGTGTGTGTTTGGTTGTATATATGTGTGATTGTTTCTTTGTGTGTGTGGCGGGGAGGGGGTAATTCCCGTACAACGATCCTTTTTCATTTCGAGCTAATGGATGCTCAATCATAATGAACGTGAGTGTCAGGTCATGCTGCAGCGTCTATACATTCTACACTTGTTCAACGTGTCTATACGCAGCTTTCCTAAGACTACGTTCCTCAAAGGAAAGTGAACACGAGATTGTACCGTACCAGCTGTCGGTACTTGTCCTAGAGTAATATCCCGGTAACATCGCAGGCCTGAATTCACCACTCCATACTACTGACATTGATCCTATAGCGAATATGTGGGATGCTGTCGAGCATTCCATGCAGCTTTATCGGATTCTGCGCGGACGAGTCTGCAGCAGATACGTGTGGACGGAATGCGATTCCCTCTACGAGATAGGTTCCCACAGAAATGATTTAAAGGGGGATGTATCATGTTTAACATCACGATATACTTCAGTCAGATAAGTGTTGAACCGACTATACAAGAGATGAAAGCCGAGATTGTTTCATAGAGGGACAAGGAATGTTCCTGTGTGAACAGGTGCTTCATGATAAAAATGAATAAATCTTATAGATGTTTTAAATGGTAAGACTAAATGTGGTTTGTGACTGTCTAATTGAGGTAGACATTTCTGATCAATTCAGCAAACTAGCAAACGGAAAACAATTTATAATTTATTGACACTACTGCTACAACTACTACCGTAAAAATGTACAAATGTAATTTCTAATCCTTCAGCGCTTTCTGCTTCCTATCGGTTAATTCGTTAAAAACAAAATCCTTTTTAAATTATAAAAACTGGTGCCAAGATACTACAGCTGATATTTCTTGAAAATGTTTGTAACGGGATATTTTTCTTAAAAAGTCATATTATAACACTAAAAAAACCTAAATAAATTTTAAAAAAACTGAAAAGTTCAAGCATGTATAAGCACAATACATACATACATCGGTAAGTAAAATGAATACAAAATATCAGGCAGAGATATAAATAAAAACAGGATATGAGAAAATGACTACAGTATACCAGATAAAATTTAGTCAATTACTAAATATGAGAAACAACGTTGTTGAGTATTGCATTTTAGTAAATGTGATCGTTCCGAAAAAGTATAGTTACTCCGCAACGTGGTTGGTATTCTCTTGTCCCCCCCCCCCTCTCCCTAAACATAGATAAAACACAACATTCAGGATTTCTCGGGAGTTACTGAAATAGAAATACCTGATCGTCTAATCAATAGGGATACAAATTATCAGCAGGCTTGGATCCAGGTGCTTTAACTGTTAAAAAGCAGCGTGGATGGAAATATCAATATCTACCATTACGTCACCGACTTGTATCCAAAGTGGATTTTCACTGTATATAGATAGCTGACTCAGTGATGGTGGGGAATCGTTTCCACTCCACCACAAGTGACAACTTCGAAACTTATCGGGACTGTCGCGTGTTGACGTTGCTGGAAAACTGAGAATATTGTATTAAGCTATAGGTTTCTCTGTACCCACCTGTGGCCTGTAATGTAGGACTGTTAATAGTACACCATTCACGAGCCATCCACTATACATTCAGGGCAGAGTCATGTCCTCATTCGGTGTCAATAACTTTCTTTGGCTTCTCTGTAACTTGAACACTGATCGACAGATTCGTAATTCGTTGCCCTACCGACTATAAAGAGGGGAAACATCTTTATTGTTCAGAGGTCAATTAAAATTATTTGGTTTGTGTTGTATACCAAGGATAGCTGCTCAATTTTGCAAGATCTGATACCGAACATAATTTCTTTTTGTTGAAATGATAATCCGTTCGGCATTATTGGTAGGCAGATATCGAGGGATAGTTCGGTAACCTAGTCGTCTACGCAGATCGCCTCTATTAGGCTCTTTGCTAATGGGACAGTCAACAAGTAATCCCGACCACGGAAACGTTCTAGCCTACTTCACATACATACAGCAAGCGTTACCAGGGGTGAAGGAGGTGTTCAACTGAGATTGTAGCCGGAAGCACCTCGATACTTTTGACTGAGCACCCAGCTAGGTGATTGCGGAGTAATAATACATTAGTCAATAAAAAAAAAAATTGTGGTGTTATATCACCAACCAAGCACGAGGATTTAATATCGTGGTTTATATGTACGCAATACACGTTTGTCTGTATACTATTTGAAGGCGTCTTTGGGTGAGAATGACTGAGTCGCAATAAAACTGCCGGCGTCTGGCGAGAAAAAGATAACGTGGAAAGCGTTTTACGAGTAGTTATTGCGCCCGAAGGAAATGCTGATGGCTTTTGTTTATGGCAGACATTCAGCTATCGTGTACTGAGGGAGAGATGTGATCTCACTGCAGCCCCAGAAAATGTGACAAAAAACCTTAGTGATAGAATGAAATAGAACACCTACGGCTATAAAACTCGCTTTGTACTTACGACTGCACCAGTTCTTTATAGCCCACGTTGAAGCACAAGCTAGCATTTTTCCCACTCTGTTTGTTCAAGAAAGATAAGGAAACTGTGGAACGTAAAGGTGAGATTCGCACTCTACTGAGACGAAAGAACAACGAAAAACTTTAAAATGAAACACGAACACTAAATAAGTACTAAAAATGATTTTAGAAAGTAAGCGACGATAATTTCTGTACACCGATTCTGGCATTATTAATTTGGTCATTTCTTTAATCACTGCCTGTCTTTGTAGAGTGTTAGAATTTTAATAATGATATTTGTTTCTTCAATGATCGAACAATTGACTTCCTGGAAGTTGGAAGTTCGGTATGCTGCTCCCCTTCAGAAACTCTTCCCCCCCCCCCCCTTTCTCAAACACTCATCCCTTCCAAAACACTCGCCCCTCTCAAACACTCCTCCCCTCTCAAACAATCCTCCCCTCTCAAACGCTTCCCTCTCTCTAGCACTTCCTTCATCAAATGCTTCCTCTTCAAACGCTCCCCTCTCAAACATTCCCCCAGAGTTTACCTCCACAAACGTTCGCCCCCCCCCCAATTCCCTTCTCTCTCTCTCCAAACGCGGCTCCCTTCAATTTCTCCCTCCCCCCCATTCAAACGCCACACACCTCTACCGTCAAATGCCATCCCCCTCTCAAATGTCCTCTCCGCCTGCTGTACTGTTAGTTGCTCGTAACAAACTTACGGCAAATAAAAGTGGCTGGAGCGTCGCGTTGACTACCCCCATCTTTTAAAGCCGATACTTTGGACTGGGAATACAGAAGTCAACCTCCGAATCTTCCCCATGCGACGTTTCTCATAAAGGAGCTAACATTACCTTTCTTTTTTTTAAATGTCATCAATTGTTTTAATACTCGCGCATAATCCAAAAGTGTTCGGTAAATTAGTGCTTTTGATTTATGTATCTATATATATCTTTCTGATATCTGTGTAAAGTATACATCCTTTACTATGTTAGGGGGCATCCATTAATTACGTGAGGTGAAATAGGGGGGGGGGGCGGCGAAATCTCACCAAGGGGGAGGGTGGGGTCTACGGAAATCTCACGTGAGGTTTTGGGAAAATGTTTTTGGACTGTAGAGCTAAAAGTGGGTTTATGACCGGATTTTGAAGGGTGAGACATAAAAAAAGGTCTTCAAAAGTTTCGAGGGCGATTACTAGGGGGGGGGGGGGAGGGTTCTCACGGAACTGATCTCATCAGAGGTGGCGAGGGGTTCGGCCAGATCTCACCAGAGAGGCGGGATGGGGTCCGTAAATCCGGAAAAACACATCAGATAATTTATGGATGTCCCCTTAAGCGGTCACGACGCTGTGAGAGTGGCCTTCGAATTCCCATCCGGGCATCCAGATTTGGGTTTTCCATGGTTTCCCCAAATCACTCGAGGCGAATATCGGGATGTTTCCTTCAAAAATGCCATGGCCGAATTCCATTCCGTTCCTTGTCCCCAGTCCCATCCCGCCTCTAATGACCTTATCCGTCGACGAGGCGTAAAGCAATTAAAAAAAAGAGAGTGGCGATTGGGTGGAAAGATTTGGCCTAACACTCAACTGCAACTGATTCACACATCGCTGAAGCCACCACTTAAGCCATCATCATTTAGACATTTCATTGATTTTCCCATTTGATTTAATGTAATCTGCTGCTGATTTGGTCTCCTCGTTCCTTGCAAATAACCTCTTAGATCTGATCTCTAAACACCTTTCCGTTGACGAACTGTTAAGCACTCAATGGGGAAGTGTACACAGCACAATATGCTGGTGGTTTGCATCTGTTCAGATGTGGATGAGAGTCAGTTGTTGACGTACAGATAATTATTGATTAAAATCATGTTGTCTACGTAAAAAAAAATCATAACATTATTAAAAAACTTTCTTTTAAAAAATAAAGAGAAAAGTAGTTTCTTACTGAGCGTTACTGCTGTGGATCTTGTTCTTCAGTTTTTCTGTCTGGGAAATTCTGTAGATGAATAATTGGATAAGAATTTTTTAGTGAAATTGAAATCTGGATGACCGGACTGGAAACTGAACTTTCGTTTTCCTGAATGGCAGGTCCCAATTTTACCGTTCACCCAGATCAGTTTGGGTAAAAGCATAGCATGAACTATCTATGTTCTCTCTTTAGCTTCACAGTAGATCTTAGAAGCGGAGATATCACCAATTTTGATCAAATTTTGCACAGTTATTTATTCTTTATCCATGAAAAATGAATTGGGTGAAGCTTTGCGTTGCAACTCTCCATATTTTATCGATAGAGTTCAGGTTTAGCTTACGAGCAGCGACACCTTCCAGGCTGCGACTGATCAACAGAGAGTAATTTTCATTAATATATGTATCGCCAGGAAAACTAATAGTTTACTAGAAATTTTAGTTTATTTAATTTAAACGTTTGATACTAGCACCTGAAAGACCCAGCTTCTTCCATTCTGCGGTGGTAGTGTAATACTTTGAGGCAATAATTTATTTCAGTCCTAAATTCCTTAAACTTGAAATCAGGTGCTCGTATGTTGTCTTGGTCATCACTTCCCTTCCACATACTGCTACACCCACATACAAACAGAGGCTCTTCGAGATCCACGCAAAAACATAGTGTACCATAGTAATGTGTACAATAAAAGGGGCTACAATACGACACGTTACACAGTGTTACTGATACAGGGTATACAGGTAAACCAGACGTGGGCAGTGGGTGGCACTGGTCATGTGTGGTGTCGCATACAGACGGAGAGTGGTGACCTGTCATGATGCACCACGGCTCCCAACACTGTGGATCAGGCCATCCAGCATGGCTTGCGGTAACGCATCCCATTGCTGTAAAAGCGCCGTCATCAGTAATTCATGGTTGCGGTGTAAGGGCTGCAGTCCTTCGACCTAGAGTGTCCCATGCATTTTCAATCGGATTTATGTTCGGTAAGCGAGCTGGCCACTCTAGACGTGTAATGTTCTAATGTTGCAGGTACTCGGTGGGGGGGAAGGGGGGGCAATATCGTCCATCAGATAGTTCCCAGATACATATGCACCACGAGAAAGCCGCACAAACTGTTCCAGGATGTCGTCCCAGTAAACAGCAGCCGTCAAAGTACTCTAGGAAACATATGCAGCCTCGGTAGCGTAGGGGCTAGAGCACTAGCTCCACGTGCCGAAGGTCGCCGGTTGTAATCCGGCCGCGGGCATGGATATTTAAGTGTTGTGTGTCTGTGTGAATGTCCTGTCCGTCCTGTGGTGTCTATACATAGGAAGCATAAACGCACTGGAGAAACTGATTTCACATGAAGAGATATCATAAAAACACATTGAGCTGGCTAACTGGCTTAGTCGCCGAAAGCCAATTTAAAAAAAAAAAAAACCATATGCAGGGGGTACGTGCTGTTGACATAATGCCACTGCAGACAAGAACATTGGCGCAGCCATCATCGTCCCTTCCCACAATAAGGGAAGGGGTTTTAACGTGTCCCAGGGAAGCGCCAGATGAACAGGTTCTGAGATTTACTCTCTAGGCGAAACCGGGACCCGTCTGAGTACAGGACAATAACTCGCCGTTCTTGAGTCCAATCGCGGTAGTAAAACAACACATTTGACGAGCCACGAGGTTCTTTTGTGCGAGGGGATAGCATCTGGCAGGTCGGCGAGTATACAGGGCTACCTGTCGAAGATGATGTGCAGTCTGACCAAGCTGCAGGTGCTGTGCTGGTTGGATGTCATTGGACACTGAAGGCAAGATACGGGCTATGGGTGACATGCAACTCCTGGCCCACATGGCGGTAATTGTGGCCAGCCTCTAATCTTCCGATGATCCGACGACAGTTAATGTCATCCAGATGTGTTCTCTGTGCCATCCTGCTTCCTTAGGAATGTAACACTCTGTGCTAAATGTACAGAACACATAATCAGAACCACTGAGCCTAAAGGCGCGTTCCCACGATCCCTTGTAACGAGACGAGACGGGACATCATTAGCCGAAGTGTAGGGACGACCGTGGGCCGCAGGTTAGTCCTAGCTTACGTTCCCGCCACCTCCTCACCACGTTGCCTAGTGTCGTTTGGCACAGAGCACTTTACAGCAACAAAAGGGGTGCGCACCACTGCTGCAAACCGATGGCAACAGCGCACCGCTACACACGCCTGTGATGTTTACCGACTCAGAGTGGGTAACTGCGTCTCGTCTCCGCTAGCAGAGGCGGCCCTGTTCCGATGGCGTGTGGTTGAGTATTCGTCGCGTCCCGTCCAGTCCCGTCTCGCCTTCGTTATAAGGGATCGTGGGAACGGGCCTTAAGACCTCTGCCCAAACGGACTATTTCCGGCACACTAAATCTGGGTTCCCACGGCGCGTCCCTCTGCGCCTGTTAGGAGACTCCTCTCATCTTTGCCGCATAAGCTAGCAGGTACGGCGCGTCTCGACCTACCGCCTGGCGGTAGAAGATGAAAGGTGCGTCTGCCTACCATGCGCCGTAGGAACGGACTTTAAGAAGTATCATACTGAGCTGCCAGGTTTACCACGTGTTGTGCGGCCACAGTTAAATCCACACATTATCGGCATGATGAAATTAAAGATCCCCTACCTTATGAACAACAGCGATCTAATTGTTCATTAAATATTAATCTAGGCATCAACGCTAAAACGTGCCTTACATGCACACACACACACACACACACACACACACACACACACACACACCTCTAAACTCACCACGTGTCTTCATTCAACAATTCTCAACCAGCTTTTTTCATATGAGTTTCTGGTTGTGTTCTATGTTTACTCCGTAAAATAATTTGAATTCCCTCCTTTGAACCCACCATATTCGATTTAGTGCTTGACGATGGTTATGTATCGAATTTCCCTGGTACATCCTCTCATCAACCTCTACAGTAAATGCAAGACTTTGGAACCTCATCTTACCAACCTCATAATATGTCCTTCTGAGCTGAGTTTTATCAAATTGTATTCAAAGATACTTATATTTTATTCCATCAACAATCAAATTCTACCACCGTATGAATATACGAAATGTTTATTTTACCGTATGTGTACCAAATAAGCTGAAACATTTCATATCATTTCATACTGATGTCTATATATATAAGCAGCTGTTCATAATCCTGTATCGTCTTAATCCTGTTATATGACATTGTTATCTGTAAACAGCCTAACTACGTGTCTGAGATAAAGCAAGAAGCACTTGGAATGATTCGTACAGAAAATATCAAAAAATGGTCGAGGCACAAATGATTACATGAGGATAGATAAAAGAATCTTCGGACAGAGTGTATGTTTGATTATGAATACTTGTTGAATACTTAGACAAGAACAAATAAATGACGCAGTAATATTGTGGAACGTTATGGATTACTTCTATCACCTAAAGATGCAACTTATGTCTGCCTGGAAATATAAATTTTTCTGGTATTATTCTTGACTTTGTGGGAATTTTCATAAGTCCTTAATCTGATACCCCTTTCGCCAATGTTTGTTAATTGGAGCAAAAATGTTGTTGTTTCGGATTGCACGTTACGCGGTAAGTTTCCATCAGCAGGTTAGGCATGCGCTAGAAATTTAATGGCTCCAAACTCTCCTTAATATAGGTTTCCTTCTGTCATTGTAGCATTTTCACCTTTTGTGGTTTTCTGAGTGAATAGAAACATATCGGACTATTCATTCATTGTGTTACGGTTACTGTATAAGTTTGAAATGCATAATTTTCCTTAGATTCTGTGTAACATATCGTCTCTTTGTATTGAACCTCTTTGCATTCAAGTATTTTGGTTGGTAGGTTTAGGTGAATACTACGCCAGATACAATAGGTGTCTAGCAGCGACTATTTTAGTGAAGTAACTCCATAAGAAACATTATAATTTACACTTTCTTGGCTTATGCTGCCAAAATAGGGTGACTAGCATTATGTATAGCGTGTAGAAGATTGTATGAGCATAATACATGCAGTAAAAATGTCTACTGAACTTACTACCAAAAATGAATAGAAATGATAGCAACAATTTGTCAGCGTATTTATTGATGCATATCAAATTTAATTAAAAAGTGTTTATCTAAAAAAATATGCTCGAAAATTTTTAATGAAATACAAAAATTTAATAATAATTATCTAGTTCACAAGAGCGAATGTGCGGACACGGTTTAGTTTTTCCTTTGATGTTTCAAAATTCCGCTTAATGTTAGGTCTATATTTGATTGCGCTGAATGTAGTAGGTATTTAGCAGTGTCTAATTCTACAATAAAATTCAGTGACTTTCCATCCACATAGTAGTAGTAAGATTATAATTCGAGAGCCACCGATTAATTTTGCGTGCAGTTTTTTTTCTTATTTGTATGCTCATTATCAGGTGAGTTATTAATACATACTTTTCTCCACTACATAAAATGGATGGTTATAGTCCGTTCAGTTAACATAGGCGGCTCAAGGGCAGTGTGCTGAATCCCCACTTCGTTGCTCATACCCCTACATGCGGAGGGGAAATTTGCTACTCTCCTGTTTGGACACGGCTGTTAGCTCGCAGAGGTAGAAACGGGAGGGGGTGGTGAGGTGAGAAGCGGAGCCAGTGGAACATAACCTTGAGGCGCCAGTTGGGAGTGAACAGGGTATAGGCTCTCTTGGTATAAGCTGTGGTAGTCGTTAGACATGCATATAAGACTTTACATGCATAATAAGTTTTATGAAAACGTATGCCTTTGTCTGTCTTTATAGGATAACTACCGAGCATGTTGGGTGAGCGGGTGGCTAGGCGTTCAAATCCCCGTAAGGTTATCCAGATTTTGGTTTTCCATGGTTTCTTGAAATCACTCGAGATGAATGACAGGGTCCTTCCAAAAGCCATGGCCGAATTCCTTCCCAATCCTTGCATCCCAACCTCTCGCACTACTAATGAATCCGCCGTCGACGAACGAAAGCAAAAATAAAATAAAAATTGTTAACCTACTTAAATAACTTATGTTGCACCATTATTGATGGATGCTAATAAAAACTATTTAAAACGAATTTACCTAAGCAGTGTGTTATAAAACAGCAAACTACAAAAAAACTGGAAGTAATATAAGCACACGGATTAAAAGTGTAATTAACACTATGAAACAAAATATCCTTTAAGACATTCGCAGATACTATGATAGTAAGTATCTGCTATTCCGCTTAGACATAACGAAGCGTTAGCGAAGATATAAACAGCTCTGAAGAGAGGTGTTGACGACCGCGTGAGAGCGAGTAGTACTTCACAGCATGTCCATTCCATTTCCAGACCGGATGAAAAAGGATATCTGAACGCGGCTCACGGCCTCTGAGGTCAGTACGACTGTCGTCGAATCGAAGCTTCTCCCCCTCTGGGGAAGTTTCCGACAGCTGAGGATAAAATCCAAGCCTGTACGGAACTCTTGGCCCCATAGTCGACGAATAAAATTGCCTTCACTTCCAACAACTGTGCTGATTGACTATTGACCCGTAGCGCCGCAGAGAGACTGGTCATCAGATATCCTAATAGCTCGGCACATCCTGAACCATCTTTTGCACAAAATCACGCTGTTAAATTCCGTATGAATAGTAATTTATTTGTTCGATGTGGGTGGCAAGCTAAATACAGAGTGAGCGCAAATTCTAAACTTTTTAAACTACATCCAGCGCTCATGTAACAGGGGAAAATTTAGGACTAATTGCTAAGTTTATGTACGTGGCATTTCCAGTTCTCAGTTTTGGCTTATTTTCTAATTAAGTTCTAGTTTCGAATGCCTTCTCATTTCTGCAAAAATAGAATCAAAGTGCCGGGATGTTTCCTTCAAAAGGCCATGGCCGAATTCCTTCCCGTTCCTTGTCCCCCCCTCCCAAAAAAAAGAATAAGGTATGAAACAAAATCTTCACGGGTTATCTGCCGGATAATATTTTTTTTAAACTTAATTTCTTTAATCACAACGTTTCGGCAGTCGGGAAGTCTCTCCGGCAGCGGGTGGGCTACTTATAAAAGCCAGGACTCGCTCACGCAATAACATTTTTAGCTTCGTTATGACAGCTTACCCAACGAAGGCAGCGGAGGTTGCTGCCGAAACGTTGTGTATTAAAGAAATTAATTTTAATAAAGACATTATCCGGCAGATAACCCGTGAAGATTTTGTTTCATTTATACGCCGGGAAAAACTGAATTCTCAAATCAAAGGATGATTTGTAATTATGTCCAATAAAAGGTATTATACCTTGGTGATGAGGTTTGACGAATCTATTTGTATTCCGCCCCATATTCGTGACATAAAAGCTAAATTATAAAGCTTAATACAGGCTACTTTTGGGACGATATGTTTACTTAGGTTTATTTTTAACTCGTAAACAGTCTACAATTTAAGTAACATAAATTTCGTTGCCATAGTTTCAAAACTATCATTTTATTGTGAAACCAATAACGTTTTACACGCTGCGTCTATGGTTTCTTCCACAATGTTTTAATTTAAAAAGGTGAGAACAATCATTTGCATGAGGTATGCAGTGGTAAGAAATGCACAACAGAAAGAAAGATGATACGGTAACTTTTGAAATCAGCTGTCTGTTATCACTTGGGTAGGGTTAATGGTTGGTTTTGTTTAGTGTCACTTTAGTGTGTACTTGGTATTATAAAGATTTGACAAACGAATAGTTATGCTCGAATATTTGTGGATGGAAAGAAATGCAACTTCAATAAATCATTTTTAATTTTTTAATACAAATAAAACTAATAAGACAAAATCCATTTCTGATATTTTTTTAGATTCCTAAACTTATAGGATAAAATTTAAGAAACAGTTGTTTGTTAAACAATGGTTCAGTTGGTATTAATGGCTTGAGTCTTGCATTTTTTCTTCAGATTTATCCAGTTTCTGACTTCATGACCGTAATTTTTGTCGATTTCTGGAAGAAGTGCCTGGAGGATAGGTTGGGATTAATTTCTAATCTCTTGTTGCATTATGCCTATTCCTTGTGAATTATTTCGATGCGTAAACATTTAAAGTGCGTAATCTTGTAATATACCAATATTATTTAGTTTTTAAGTGTAAAATGAGATTAATACAAACCTGTTTGCAAATTGTTAAGAATTCTAATGATTAGATTATTACCTCTCTCGGAAATACAGGGCGTTCGCCGGGAAACGCAACCCTCCCAGTCTGTTGCCGTCGGCAACTTGCTCGGTCAGTCGTGCCAGCAGTTTCCGCCACACGGCACCGTGAATCACCGCACTGTTTAACACCTCCGCTGCCCCAACAGTGCAGTGCAGTGACCCTTACATTGTTAAGAACGGTTTCTTTGCATTGTAGATAGTTTGTGACTTCAGTCTCTTATTAATCAGTGCTGTGAATAAACGTTTCTTTGCGGTTTGGCTGGTTTGGGGCTTCATACTCTTACTAATCTGTACCGTGTTTGAGTGTGAGTAAAATTATGGTACGTTACAGTTTGCAACAAAGAATATTTCTCTACGATACATATGTGAAGAAGAAGTCGTTTAAAAAGTGTCGCAGTAAATTTCGTCGCGAATTTCCTGGCGCTTTACTGCCAGCTAAATCAACAATTCTGCGTCTGGTTAAAAAAGTAAGAGAAACGGGTTCATTTTTTAACAAAAAGAGACTGTCGGTCAACCGTATTCTCACAGAGGAGAAAATTGACGATATCGCTTTTCGACTAGAACAGTCACCCAAAAAATCATTAAGTCAGTTAGGGCAGCGTGTGTCTCGAAAAATGTTCAGAAGATGTGAAATGTGCATTACACAAGAGGGTCAACACTTCCAGCATCTTTTATAAGGTAAGCTAATGAATTACGTCACATTAAAATGCTTAGCACATACAAGTTTATGAAGTTTATGAAGCGTAATTATTATGAAATAGTCCGCGGCCGACGGTCGAACAATGCCGGAAGATGAGCGCTCGCTCGCCGGGAGCAGTTTCTTCCTTGTAGCGCTAACAGTGGGTTGCGTTTCCCGGCGAACGCCCTGTATAAAGTGTTATACGACAAATTAAAAATATAAATTCTTAAGGTTTCAAACGATGGATACATATTTTCCTGGAGTAAGTTTCAGTTTGTTTTCATTATCTGTTCTTTTCTTAATCTATTGAAAGTGTTGTTGGCAAGATGCTTTGTAACACTGTATAATAGAACACGGTTTTCGTAAAACTGAAGAAAATTACTAACACAAAGTCATGATGTGAGAAATTACTATGGGCGATGGTACATCCAGACTGAATGAAAGAGAGCTGTGTTTTGATGTTTCTCAGACGTGAGGTGTGTTATATTTCGATGTGAGTTGTAAGATATAAACACAATAACGCGATTTAAAAAATTAAAAAATCGGAATCCCACCAAGCTAATGGTTTTAATGGCTGCTTGGATATGTACGGATTAACAGACTTGCAGTTGGATGGAACTTTTGATAGATTTCTAGAGATCAGAAACACAGTAAGGATACAATTTATTAAATTTGTTTACTAGCAGGGCCAAATTAAAACTGTTGGCCCACTTCAGCTGATACGCCACGCAGGTAATCTCAAGTCGGCCTTCTTTTCGTTTCAGTGGAGCTTTTTCGGAAGTCCGGCTGGCAGAAAGCAAAGATAAGCCTGGACAGATGTTCGCCGTGAAGATCATCGATAAAAAGGCGCTAAAGGGCAAGGAGGATTCGCTCGAGAACGAAATCAAGGTTCTACGAAGGTGAGTACCATTTTAAATCTAATATTTTGCTTTATAGTCTAAACAGAAGTACAATCTTTAACGATTCAGAACATCATAGTAACGAATGATCGGAAATGTCGTAAAATAATATCAGAGGTTAAAAAATAAATAAATTGAAGGACATGAGGCAGAGATCAGAGAAAACATTTATTCCATTTCATAATGGTACAGGAGATGTTCAAAGTTTCCACCATTACTTTATTTGCATGAATTGACGGACACGGTCGAAACCACCTGAATCTTCTTGAAACAAGGTCAGTTTTAGAATCGACAGGTGTTTCATACATAACAGGTTTAATTATTCCGCAAAGAAAGAATTCCATGCTGCTTAAATCGGAATAGCGTGGGGAACAGGCAGAGCACGCTTTCATGAACAGCGCGCCTATCCACGGGTTCCAATGCAATTCCGAATGTTTTTGACACTCTCCACCTCTTATACTTTGTACCTCTACCTATAGGACACCCTGAATAATAAATTTTGCGTAGTGCCACTTACCCAACAAACTAAAAAGTTACATAAAGATGCAACATTATTGCATCATTGGACAGGTTATAAACGGGAGTCTAACTAATACGTCTCCTGCAATAGCACATGATACAGAACTCTTTATAAAACGTCTACTTTTAATGATCACAGTACATTAAAACCATCAAACAAATGGAAATATTCCGCCTCCAGTGACCTCAACGTCGACGAGGCGTAAGGCCCGAATCAAAACAAGAGTAACTGTCATAATGTCCACTGTGTCCTGCTGGAAAATCTTAGAATATAAAACTCAAATCTTGTACAGCACAAAAAATAAAAACCCACAAATAAAAGAACAAATTGCGTTTAAATTTGTGACTCTGTCTCAGTTCAGATGAAGAATAGGTATCACCTATACCCGAAATGGTTGGAATGGTAGATCATTAGCTATCAATGGCCAAAAGCTATATTCGAATAATTTATAAAAAGATCAAAGAATCAGCCAGTGAGTCGTAGACCCCGCATACTGGCCATCCTGGAACGCTCCCTAATCTCGACATCTTAAACTACACATTTCACAACCAAACTACAGATATACAGTAGAACTCCAGTTATCCGAATCAATTGGGACCGAAACCCCTTTCGGATAATAAAAAATTCGAATAATTGGATTTTTTCAGAAAAAGGGTCTATTTTAATCGATAACTGTATGTATGTTGAAAATGGCAGAAAAAACTTTTTTAAAAAGAAAAACAGCTTTTAATTAATTAAATGAAAAGGCAATTTTAAATTTTAAGCGTACAGTATTTACAAGTGCTGTGCATTAGTACAGTATGTACGTACCGTACTGTAAATAAAAGTCATTGCTTGCTGAACATCTCGGTCAAAGTAAGCTGTTTGACTGTATTCATCCGTTTTCGAGCAGCCATTGTGCGCATCCGCTTGATAGTGAGAAGTTGCATGTGGTCACACTCGGGCTGACGCTCCATCCACTTCAACGCAGTTTCAAGGCCGACAAATGCTTGACTAGCTGATGGTCCCTTGTCTGCTTGAACTTTGACATTAAGGTCATCTTCTTCCTTTCAATAAGTTCATCATCATTTAGGATTTCATACCCAGGATCTGACGAATCGCATACCACCCACTTTCCTATATCTTCAGCACTAACTTCTGAATTTTTACTTTATCCATGATATATCGACTTTGTGAAAGTCTGTAACTGTTTAATATAATAAGGTATGCAAATAATTTTCTGTGACACAGTAACTTTAAAGTAACTGTGTCGCAGAAAATTATTTGCATACCTTACTAACTTCTGAAAATCCAGGAATTTTTAAAAGAATGTTTCTGAATTCTTCAAGTGATACGTCATCCCCATCTTCTCCTGTCTCTTTCCTTTCCATTTCTTGAGCTTCTTTTTCTTCTTCTCCTTCTCTTCTTCAGTTGGTATGCCTTTCAACTTGTTCCATGCACGTCTTAATGTGACTGCCTTAACCAAGCTCCAAGCTTCCGCCACCATGGGAGCGCAATCTTTCAAATTTATTTTTTTGTGGTTAGCCAACACACCTTCTTTGTCTTCACCCTCCACCAAAGGTTTCTCTAAAAGTTGCCTTCTGTAATGGCGTTTTATGGTTTCGATAACAGACTGATCCATTGGTTGCAACAAGCTTGTGACGTTTGGGGGTAAACTGGCCATTCCCTCTTTCCAGCAATTCTTTGGTGGTATGAGTTGGTACATTAATTAGCGATTCGGATAATCCGAGTTCGGAAAGTTGGAGTTCTACTGTAACAGAAAACACAGACAGATGACTCCACGTTGGACAAATTCTTAATTACAAGTCATGATGAGATTTAATGCTGTGCGTGATCCGATAGGGTCCAATCGTATATAATAATAATAATTATACATGATAAGAGTTTGATAAAAGATTTTCTTTCTGGGAAAACACGTCGAGAGTACTTCTGACACATTGTTTAGATCAGTAATAAATTTTGAATGTCTTAAATGATCTTATAGAAAGAATAATGACGTGCATAAAGTTTTATTTTAATGTGCAGAATATTTAAAATCCAATAAAATTTTTAGAGACTTGCCTGCGAAACCTAGTAATTCTGTAATATCATGTAATATCATGTAATATCAATTTCCTTGGCTGGGACGTGCAGAAGCCGCATCAATGTTGACTGCTGAAGGAGGCAGCAAGATCTCATTTTACGTGTTCCGGTATAACAGATTGCATGCTAGAGCTGAGCGTCAAGGAGGGAGGCAATATGCGAATGAGAAAATCACTACTACACTTTCACCTCTACTCCATGATATTTTAGACATCGAAATTTAGATTTATGAGGTAATGTAACAAGTTAAGTTTTGTATGAATAGCGAACAATTTACTCTCTTTAATTTTGAGCCCCCTTTTTTTTATAACGCACGCTGCAGGAGAGAGAAGTAAAACTATCGAAGGCAATTTTGACAGATCTTTATTCGATTCGTGTTTTGAGTAGAAAACCATTGTTTCAATACACTGAAATTATCTCCAGTATTCGTAAATCTGAAGATGCAGTCTATAAAAGTTGATTACATGTTAATAATTGTCGTTTATTCGGCTGATTACTTATTTAGATTTGAGGGCATTTAGGACCTATAAAATCTGACGCAATGGAAGTCTGTTCTTGAATTGTATCCTAAAATTCAAGTTGGCAGTACCTAGCATAGAGCACTTAATTTGCAAGTAAATAAAATTTAAATATATATACCATCTAGTACAGTGATCATTCACCACATTAAAAGAAGCAGATCTATTAAATAGTTTATAGGTATCCTGTTCGGTATAAGCTATATTTGTTCGATTTTCACACTGCAGCGAATTGAAGACTTTATTTTACTTCATAACTATGTGCATTTTCATTCGGTCCAAAATTTAAATACCCTCCGCGGTAAGGATATTGCAAGATGAATTAAAATCATCCTCACTAAGTCTTCTTCACTATATTTTTCGAATTGCCTTTGGTGAGTTTTACGCATTACTGACTGGTATCATAAAATTTGGAGCTTTCGATATTATGACCGCATGTCCTTGCTGACGCTAAGCATTTTATACCTACTAGGGGATCGTACTGCGTACTATTGAAGGAAGGGAAGTTTTGCCATACTTTTGCGAAATAATATAATAATTTAGTGTGGTCGTAATGACCTGGTGGCAGAGTTTCTGTACATTCCGGAAATCCTGCCGGGTACAGGGGACCTGCAGTTTAACGTGGAATCCGAACCACGGAAGCGTTCTGACGTACTTCACATTATACGGCAAGCTGTGACAAAGGTAAAGGTCGGGTTGGGGATTCGAAGCGGGGACCTTTCAATTATCAGTCAGATAACTTAAGCACTGAGCCACCAGACCGCTCTATCTGCGAAATGTGTAACTATGTTATGTGTGTACTTGTAGAAAAATATGTCTTTAAGTTGCTCCACTGTGTTACCCGCCTGAGGCTCTTGGGAAGTTTGCATAAACTACGTGGCTCGGTCAAAGGGGGGGAAGGTGTTGGCTTGAAAGCTACGCTGGGCTACGTGGGGAGGGGGGGGGGGGTTCCGAGCTAGGCGACAAAGGTTTTTGTTCATATTTTTGGCTAAGTTAAAATGAGATAAATAACACTCTACAGCATGTAAATATTTATTTCCTCCATTTAATTATCTCTGTATGTAATTTACGATAGTCTGACAAGAGAAAACAGGACAAAATGTCTTCTGGAATCAATAGGTAAAAAAGCTACGTGCTACGTGGGGGGGAAGGGGGTGTAGAAACCAAAGCCACGTCGGGCTACTTCGGAAAGGGGGAGGGGGGGTTAACAGGAGGCCAAAATGGAGCGACGTGGTTCATGGACGCTCCCTAGTAGGTTTTGATTGTCTCTCCCCTTTCTTTTCTTTGTTGTAGAGCTGCCATATCCAGCTTTTGTAGTATTTCCTCACACTAACTTTTTCAGCCGTCGTGGTAGTTCAGTTACGCCTCGCTGAATTAATTCAGTATACTGAATAACGTTTTTTAGTTAGGATTCCATACGCTTGCATCGTATTCATATATTGCTAATATGTAGGACTTCTAACTTGTTTAAACGTATCTAGTATGAAAGATGAAAAGGACTTCCAGAGTTTGTAGAAACTTCGTATATCTCTAATTATGTCCTTACGTTTCATTACTACGCCTGATAAATCGTTTCTCTCTGTCGTCGTATCGCATCCTGTTGTAATAAAGCCATCTGCAGGAATTAAATATACATTTACGCAAAACCTACACACAATAAGTGGTGTTAGCATATCGTCAAATGTCGAGGAACGCCATTACTCCTAAAAATGTAATTTATGACGAATGTGACGGTTTTTGAAATGGGAAATTATGAGACTTAAAGGTAAAATCGTGAGCATTATCTTATACATGCGATTGTTCGTTTTCCATTCTGACACCATATACTTTTTTTTTTTTTTTTTTTTACTTATTACACCTCGTCGACGGCTATGGTCTTTAGAGGCGGGATGCGACTGGAGACAAGGAATGGAAAGGAATTCGGCCATGGCCTTTTTTTGAAGGAAGCATCCCGGCATTTGCCTGGAGTGATTTGGGGAAGCCATGGAAAACCCAAATCTGGATGCCCGGACAGGGATTCGAACCCGTGTCCTCCCGAATGCGAGGCCAGAACGTTAACCCACCACGCTCGGTGACACCATATAGGAAAATGACTGAATGTTTGCTTAAAGATGCAGTACGGTATAGTTTTGCATGTCTGGCTAGCTTCGCGGCTGGCAGGAATTGATGCGTTCGTGGCGGGCGAGACCAGGCAACGCCCTTAAGCAGGCGTAACATTTTGTAACATACAGTGGTGACGTGTCACGAGCACAGCTGCACTCTGTGACCCGGTGGTCGCTTTAACGCCATCACATCGCCTTGTTAAAATACCATTACAATTATCTTTATCTGACATAGTTACACTGCTGTAAGGCTAACGATACACACTTCAAAACTGGCTGACCATATCTGTAACTTCTTCACCCTCGTGTATTATCTAGATCGCTAATGATGTTACAATTTTAAATCTGTTAGGGGCTAAGTTTGTCTGTCTCTTTGTCCAGGGATCACGCAATAACTACCAAACAAATAGGCTTGTGTCCACTAAGAATAAATCGGATGCATAGCAGTATTTAATGATTAATCATGCTAAGGAGATAACAAGAAACAAAATTATTTATTATAGAAGATAAAGATTATTATTATTTTTAGGAAATAAATTTGGCAAAATCAGGCATTCAGTCACGTGACCGCGAACGCCAATCAGGAAGCATTACGTCAAACCATACCGGACGCCAAAGTTGTTATTGATATTTTAGTGAAACAGAACAGGTTACTTGGTAAATTATTCGTTTGTAGGAACTTTTGTCACGTGAATACAGTTGTTCTCAGTTATATGTTGAAATAATTGTAATTCGCTATGGAGCCAGGATTTAGCAAAGCAAACAGTAACAATTTGCCCAAAATTGACGCCGTAACACTTGGCAGATTTTTTGCGTCAAACATCGACTTTTGCTCATCGGAATTCCGCAGATTACATTTGCGAAGTAAAAGCAAGTGCTAAATAGCTAAACCAGAAGGAAAACCTAACCGAAATAACAAAAGGTTTCGTTCTTCGCTTCGATACTATCTTTGGCGTGAGTAATGTCATTGGATATGATTGTTGTTAGGTACTATTATTTCTGTGATGTGCCCGTATCGTAACTTTTCAGTTGCATCACCGAGCGTGGTGGTGTAACGGCTAGCGTTCTGGCCTCGCATTCGGGAGGAAGGTGGTTCGAATCCCCATCCGGGCATCCAGATTTGGGTTATCCATGGTTTCCCAAATCACACCAGGCAAAAGCCGGGATGCTTCGTTCAAAAGGCCATAGCCGAATTCCTTCCCATTCCTTGCCCCCCATCCTTTCCCGTCTCTAAAGACTCGCTATTAGAGAGACGTTAAGCAGATAAAAAAAAAAAGAAATTTCAGTTGCATCACGTCTAAGGTATGTTTCTTTTTTCTTTTGTATATACCTTTTCTAGAAAAGTATATCCTCAAAAACAGGTGTGGCAAATTTTAAATCTATGGCACTGCTATGGAAGCATCCAGTCGCTCTAAGCTTGATATCAGCCTAACAACATCACCTTTCAGTTATGATATCTCGAGAAGCATGAGAGATACTTAAAATAATATTCTTTATATTCGATTTGTTTCGTCGACCTGCATAAGAATCTATCATCATATTATGGCACCACGGTAATGATAGTGCTGCCAGAGTGTGTTTATTACATTAAACGTAACACTACAGAAAGATTATAAATCCTAAAACCAAAACAACCTCAACTCATAGCTTATTATGTTGTCAGTACTTGAAAAGTAGTGGTTTTGCAAAATTAATTAGTTTTGCTTTAGATTTAGAAATATATTGTGCACAAACACTTACATCAAAATGATCTTCACAAAAACAGATTCTTGAATCTACAGATAAACTATAAGCATCCACCCTCCTTGCAAGTTTTAACCACATTTCTCGTATCTGTTCATTGTGTGTTTTTATTGTTGTGACTATTACACTGGGGCACTACACAGTACTTTATAACGAGGAATTCATTTTTAAGTAAAGAACACTTGACACCTGCCATATACATATACGACTGCTTTGTTTTAGTTCGAATGGTGTGACGTCATTCAAGACGCCATGACAGTCTTGATCGTTTTCGCGGTAAATTTAAATTCGTTTTTTAAAATGCAAAATACATAATGTAAATGTTCGATTTTCAAAAAAATAATACGTTTTTTGAGTAAAATAGATACTAAGATAAAGTATTAACCTTTTTTTCAAAGTTAGTCAACTAGCAAATTGAGATGGGGTTTTCACAGTTTCAAAGTTTATTGTCTAGCTCAGTCTGTAGTACTATATGTCTATATCTTACAACTCTACATGACTTGGGAACGGCGCAAAAAATAGTAATTAGTTCGTAACGAGGCTAGATAGGGGCCACAGTTCACACTGCATCTCAGATGAACAATATTTTTTCGAGACACCAACCAAAGATCTCGCAGCAATACAGATAAAACACCTTTCTGATTCTGTTAATATTCTTGTTTGAGTACGTAGGTCTGGTTAATTGTTTATACAGTTTTAAAGAAACAAATACAGTACATTAAAATACAAGGAAAACGTTAATCAAACTACAGTATCAAAGGTTAACACTCCAATAAGTGTAACGTAATTGTGGAATTTAATTTATGCTATAGGTTACAAATATACTACATTACAAACGTTTAAGCTTTGCTATTAGAAGAAAAACTGAAGGTAAATGCAATTAGTACCAACTTCTGCACGCTAAGAGCATCAGGAAAATGCTAGTACAATAATACACACTTTTTTTCGAGGACGACATAAGAATGTAAGCGGGCCTTGAATGGATCAACGGCTAACATCTGCATATATACGACTGTGTGTCGCAAGGCAGTCACAGTATCACCCAGATATTTGAAGCCTAGACTAAAAAGAGGTGAGAATTACTTAACTACTGCTATTTAAAATTGCCATTAGCTATAATAGAGAACAGCCAACCTAAAACACTATAATACATTCAGTGACGTGTAGACCTCTATCACCGAGGTCTGTCTGTTCCATTGGCTGTCTTACGGGGCGGAAGATGCTTCATCGACATCACCTGGGCAGAGCCTCCGCCCCGTAAGGCAGCCAATGGAACAGACTATCACCGAGGTATCAGATCTTCGTTAAAACAAGATATTAACTAAATGTTGCCCTCAAACCTGTTTATTAACCCAGCGTATCCAAAATGGTTGGTCGCGATCCAGCACCGGGTCACTAAAAGAGATTGCCGTGTTGCCTCGCCTTCCGCTCAGAATATATCAAAGGAACATTGATATGGCTGGACACTGATCTGAAGGAATATTTTCCTAAAGTCAACAGTAACTAAGAATGGATAAGGAATCAACTCACATTTAACTTACAACCCGAGATAGAATTGCCGGATTATGATATTGAGTCAATAATTGATCTGTTGTACGACACATTGTTCAAAGAGATATGCGAGAAAATATCATCGATGCATTTTCGGCTTTCGTGTCGTCGGGAATATCTAGTTTCAACAGAAATATCTATAGAATTTCGAATGGCTTTTCTCATAACCTATAAGTGTGAAGCCAGATTTTCAATACTGATTTTTTTAAATATATATATAAATGGAATGGAAGTCGAACCTGATCTGAAAGTGAAGTTATTATATTTTTCTCCAAACAGTAAATTTTTACTTAGCAAGAAACAACTTTACTCTCCTCATTAATAATGTTAACTTAATTCAATTTTATTTTTACAATTATTTTTGTAATAATTTCATATAAGACTTACGTTATAAGTAACTATTAAACTACGTGAAATTATTATTGACGTCAAAATAATATTAAATTTTACCTAAACTTCTCAAAGCCGGAAGTAAATTTTTAGTGGGGCACGAGAAACAAAAATTGAAAAACAACCTGATCACAGGAATGAAAAGTTTCTGAAATCCTGCATTAGCCCATTTAGTACAGCAATTGAGCTTTTAAACTAAATGAATACTGCACAAGTGCGAGACGAGCCTTGCGTATACAGGGTTCCATACCATAATGACATTGACACAAAAATCAATGTGTGTCTCATTTTGAGGTTAGGGAATGGATTCCTGGCCCTGCCCAGGTAGCGCTGGAGCGTGGTGAGGGCACCCGAAACTCCCTATTAACCATTACGTAATTTTAAAAATATAATATTTTATTTTAATTATTATGACATCAGTGACAAGGTGGTTTTCGAAGTGAAGGAACCTTTACATGCTAACTATGCATATATTGTGTGCCAATTTTTTATATTAATAAACGCATAAACTTTGTTATAAATTGCCTTTCATTCATATAAATATCAAAAAATATTTATTGCTACCAAGCTAGCATATAGACTCTATGAATTTATAATTAAACGACATAGGTCACTACACATCAAATTACCTCACGTTAAAAGAAATATCATGAATGGATCGTTAAATAACATAGATTAAAATACATTGAATTACGTCAACCTAGCATTTAAAATAACGTGATTTGGTTTTACATCGAACAGTGAGTTATTCGATTTCTCTTCGGGCGTTTGCGGATTTGAAAACAATGTTGAGAGTTCTTGTGTTATTTTACCGTCTCGCGGCTTTCCTTAGTTGCCGCATTCTTTGACTTCTGACCAACAACAAACTGTCGCACCTCGACCCTTTGCCGCAAACGGGAGCAAAACTTTTCACTCCCTTTCTGGTATTCCCTCAAGGCGAATAACAGACCACCTGTTCAGCTGTTTGTATATCCACAGGCATTTATAATCTCATGTCTCAGAGTGCGTTACTCAACTTTTAATCACTGCATTATTTTCTAAATTGTATTCTCACATAGAGCATCAGAAAATTAACATCTTCCGTGTCAGAAAAATTCCTTGTTCTCTACTCTTTGTCAGAGTTTACCAACCTGTTGGGAAGCGTTAGTGTGGTTGTTCCCACTTGCGTAAATTTATTAGTATCGCGTCATAAACTCACTTTCACATCAGTCTATACTACGATATACTGCTGAAATACTACGATGGCGAATTTCCCACTCTTGACTCACTGAATTTACAACATCGCTTTCAAACGTCTGGTCCTAACAGAGGGAACTATCCTCTCCACCTGTAGTATAAATTATCGATATTTTAGATGATATTGCGAACATTGTGGATGTAATCGTGCAGTTGCACTCAATACGAATTTTGCTGTAATGGGCAATCACATGGTGAATATTTTTATTTTTTACGTTCATGTTATGCTGTGTTACACACTTAAAGCGTTTTATTTCTTTCAAACACTCGAACGGCAGCCTCCTGCTACGTTACGGTTGGCTAAATAAACTGACATTAAAAAGGAAATGCAGTTTCCAGTAACAACTTTTTGCCAGCTGAACTAATTACAGAAGTTGATTGCGACTCTTTGCGTCACAAGTTTGCTCCGATAATAACCATTCGCTTTCTCAATACCAGAATCTAAAAATGAATAATTTCCATTCGTTAATTAAAATTTGTATTAGCATGTATACAGATTTTTGCTTCCGCTTTCAATTTTCAGTGGCTGATGTGAAAAATGTTAACGACCTAGGTGAAATGCTAGTCACTGCCATTAATTACCATGCTTTTGGCCGTTTCGCCAATTCACCTGCCCAATTTGTTTCCTTGTACTACTTTTAGATGTGAAATCCTCATCGCCTGAACGACAGGTAACGATTTTGTGCACACGCATTTTGCTTCCTGGTGTGGTCTTGCAAGCTAGTGTCAGCATCTTCTGTATTGGAACAAATATTGTCCAATTTTAATTTTGTTTGTGCGGAATGTGTAGTTTGAGAGGTGGAAATTAGGGATATTAGCTGGAATTTGCGTATATGATAACGAGAAACAGATTAAATGCCTTAATCGATATTGTAAGTACTAGGGTTCAATCTCGGCCCGTTTCTCTTGGTCTAGGTCAGTGGGCTTTATTGCCAAATTAACCGTCGTTTCACAGAGCGCGTAGATCACGTTCATCTCAACAGAACAGATGAGTAATTTGTGTGTGACGACTCCGAAGACATCAGCCAAAGTTTATGTCGACGAGTTAGCGCAATAGTGACGATAACTAAATTTAGCTGCGTGAAATGTAAGATAGAGGAGGTACGTGAGTTATGGTTGTCATTACTGCCATTTAATAATGATTTTTAACTTTTTTTAGCTATTTTTGTAAACTTTTTTTAAAAAAGTAGATTGTTAACCATATTAGCTATTTCTTAAAATAAGATAATCTACAAGCCAAACTGCGAGGCCTGTTATACCCTGTTCACTCTTAACTGGCGGCTCAAGGTGATATACTCCTTACCTCGCTT
>JARYHS010013875.1:0-10000 GCA_031002005.1 Vandiemenella viatica | reverse complement strand
TTATATTTACTGATGTTTTATTGGTTCCTTTTATTAGCTTTCGCCTTTCCTGTTTTATGCAGATACTAAGTTTCGCTCGGACCAGCCTGTGATCACTTCCGGTGTTGAATTGATTTAGAACAGTGACGTCTTGAACAAAATGTCGGCTATTGGACAGGATGTAGTCTATTTCATTTTTAGTTTTATGATCTGGACTTCTCCATGTCCACTTTCGACTTTGATGTTTTTTAAAAAATGTGTTCATGACGTGCATTTTTGTGTGCTCTGCAAACTGCACAAGTCGTTCCCCTCTGTCATTCCTAGTTTGTATTCCGAACTTATCGACCACAGTGTCTCCTTGTTTCCTGGTGCCTACAATAGCATTGAAGTCTCCCATGATAATCTGGAAATGGCAGTCTTTGCCTCTGTCATGCAGTGTCGTGACATCTTCGTAGAAAGACTCTACTTCATCATCTGAGTGCGAGAATGTTGGAGCATATACCTGCAGTATTTGTATTTTGTAGCGATTTGATAGTTGTAACACTACTCTTGCTGCTCGATCTGAAATACCTTCTATTAGTTTAACCTTATTTTTCACACTACGGTTTATCAGGAAGCCCACTCCATTTAGCTTTCCCAAGGAGTTTCCGTAATGGTACAAGATGTGGCCTGATTTAAGTTCGATACATTCTTCCTCTGGACGTCTAACCTCACTGAGGCCCACTATACTCCATTTGATTTTTTGGAGCGCGTCTTCCAACTCTGTAAGTCAGGATTCTCCTTTAAGAGACCTGCAGTTGTAAGTGCATATATGAATTATTTGCTGTTTTTCTACTGATGATCTGGTTTGCTCTTTAGGAACTTTGACTGCTGACATTAATGTAGCCCCCTCCCGGAGAACCGAATGGGGGGCTGTTTTACCTCCGGATTGTTTTCCAATAATGCCGCTCATCATAGTTGCTTAAAGGGGTGAAGCATAATCGCCACGCTTGCTTCAGAACGGATTGGCGATTTCTTGAACAGCCGCCCACTTTGGGTCAGACGCTGGGTGTAGCCGCTCAACTTGAGACAGACGCTACGATGAATGCACTCATATTAATCCCTGAGTGCTGGGCTGCCTCTTCCGCATCCCTTGTCGTACCGAAGTACTACTTCTCCGCCAAGTGATTCGTTGAGGTCTTCTCCGTAACCCTGGTAAGGAGCCCTCACAAGGTGCTGCCAGCCGGGCCAGCTGGGCCAAGGTTTTTTAAAGAGGTGTTACTTCTCTATCACTCCCCCTTAGTCCTGGCTTGTGACAGGCAGAGCCTGGCTTCCCAATTCTGGGCCCAGAAGAATTAACCAGGTTGAAATGTCATCGTCACGTTACAAACGGCTCAGTTGAAGATGTTTTGTTCACGCAAAAGCCATCAAAAATTGAACCTAATCTACTATTGCTATTATTAATATATTTTTCTCGGGCTTCCAGCCGTGTTAAGATGTCACATTTGTGGAACTTTCGAAGGCGTCCTTCTCTGCCTTCATTCTCAACCAAATGTCAATGATTAACTGTTTGTTTATTCAGCCGCTGCTATGGAAACCAACACAACGCGATTACGTCATCAGCTCTTCTGCTCGTTACCGACGCGAAACTGTTTCAGAATTTTAATAGCCGGGTTCCAGGCCGTACTGAGTTGATAACAAGTGTCCCTGTTGACTAATAAATCAGTTGATCTTATTTCTACAGCCTCTGTAATTACGCTGGTCCAAAAATCTTTGACCCGGGCTAAAATTGTTATTTTTTCAAATTCAAAAGTGTGACGGACAATAAATTCACTAAACAAAAAAAAAAAAAAATCATTGACATTTGGTTGAGAATGAAGGCAGAGAAGGACGCCTTCGAAACGTCCCACAAATTTGACATCTTAACACGGCTGGAAGCCCGAGAAAAATATATTAATATTCAACGCCGTGAAAAATTACGATCGTATATTGCTATTATTACTACTCCGTGATTCACTAAATGTTGGTGGCGAAGGATGTGCATTGCACCTATCCTAAAGAATAATTGTTTGTGCGTAGGAAGGGATATACGGGATGCACAAACGATTACACATTAGGATAGGTGCAATGCATACCCTTCGCCACCCACTTTTAGCGAATCACGGAGTAATAATAACAGCAGAAATGGACGTTTATTTTCTGTTTATTTACTCCAACATAAAAATATAATTTGCACAGACATAAAATGTGAATATTAGTACTAAGGGAAAAACCGCCTGCAATTAAAGAAATTTTTGCCGTCTTTGCGAAATGAGTACAAAATCCCAACGTTTCAGAAATGGACATAATGGAGTGATGTGGTTAGATCTTTCGCAAGCATGGTCTGAAATATTTGGTATTTACCACACAGATGGTAAAAGGCAATGCAATCAGCAAATTACACCAAATTTTACAATAATCGATCTATATAGATATAAAAAATGCCAATTTCTTATAGCCTAATATTGTATAAATTTGTTTGGCACTGTAACTTTAAGCATTTGTATTCACCATCTTTGATCTATACCAAAAGTTTTAGGATACCGCTTTCGCATTATAAGCCTATGTATATATTAAGTAATGTAGTACAACATACTATTTCCACAAAACCAACAAACTTATGCTGTCTCTTCGCAACGCGGGAGCTTGGATTTGCCATAAATTGCACTGACCGTAAAACATAATTGTACTCTAGTTCTAGTAGATGCTGATTTAGATTTGTAAAAATTTGTCAAAAAGTTAGTTTTTCCGATTTGTGGTAAGGAACAAAGCTCTTTCCAGTCCTTTATACCAGGAAATATAAATCATAATTAAGTATTTATGCTAGTTATTAAGTTATGTTTTTTTATATAAATGGCATTTGGCAACGAAGGCCATACAGCCAGCTCAATGTAATTTTGTAGTTTTCAGTGTATAAGCCATCATCCAGTATATAGTGTGTTTTCCAATGTATGGACGCCACAGGACGGACAGGACATTCACACAACACTTAAACATCCATGCCCGTGGCCGGATTCGAACCGGCGGCATTCGGCACGCGGAGATGAAGTTATGTTCGCATGTGTTGAATGAAGAGAAGGAATATATTTGTACCTGTTTTTGAACGATCGCACTGTTCCTTGTTTGCCAGGATTTGACCGAGTGGCTGCCTCGGTCACTCGAGGAGGTTCTGGGGTCGCGGTACTACCCTGCGATGTTGGCCGCAGCTAAGATGGAGAGGAACCGCCTGATAGCGCTGCTGAAGAAGGCAACTGGGACTGTGGAAGTCCAGCGCCTCCAGGTAGAAAGGGCGCACGTGGCATTCATGAATGAGCGACGGCATGTGATATATCTGCAGCATCAACTCGAGAAGGCGGGGAGAATGGTTGCAGGAAAGGTAAAAGATGACACACATAGTATATTAGCTATATAGCAGCAGATGTAATGTAAAGTAAAAGAAAAGTTCACAGGGTTCCTACGGCTCCTACCGCTTCCCGTAGGATTCAGGGAGATAGAGCTCCGCATTCCCATTACAACCATTGGCACTAGAATGGACGTGAAGGGCCAGCGCCACGCTCCGGCAATTCTTTACCTTCCCTCGGAGTTTCCCTCGTGGTACTCTTTAGTCAGCAGGCTCAGTTGGCCTGGGGATCCATTCCGGGCGTTCAGCTCCGAGGAAACATCCTCGGCTTCGTTCGACGATCCAACGGTAACACCAAACATTAAATTTACAGGATACAACAATCTACTCGACAGGCAGCAAACCCAAAGTGACAATCAACCGAATGCAACGGGGCCTCAACCTTTTCGACAAATGGTGCCGAATCAACAAAATAACAGTCAATACAACAATCTGTGTAGAGGTATATTTTTTTTACCAAAAAAAGACCAGCACTCACCACAAAACTAAAAATAATGGGCCAAGATATTGAGTGGAAGAAGGAAACAAAATACCTTGACATCACGCTGGACTCAAAGCTTCTCTTCCGCAACCACATCCTGGACAGGCGAAGACAGGGTCTGGCAGTTATTCAGAACCTCTTCCCCGTACTACACAGGACGGAATTAACAATAACAACCAAACTCAGACTATACATTCGCCCCTTCATCGTTTAGGGAGCGTGCATAAACCAGATAAGCTCAATTTTGGCCTCCTTTCTACCCCCCTCCCCCCCACGTAGCCCTACGTGGCTTTTGCCTCAATCCCCTCCTCCCCCCCCCCACGTAGGACGTAGCTTTTTTCTCTTTTGATTCCAGAAGACATTTTGTACTGTTTTCTCTTGTCAGACGATTGTAAATTACATAAGGAGATAATTAACTGAGGGAAATAAATATTAACATACTGTTGAGTGTTCTGTTCCTCAGTTTAACTGTGAAAAATGTTATGAAAGGAAAGCAACGTGGACTGGGTCGGAACCTCCCCAACCCCCCACGTAGCCCAGCGTAGCCTTCCATCCAACCCCCCCCCCCCTGGACCGAGCCACGTAGTTTGTGCAAGAACCCTAATACGGATCCTTTACGGTGGGGAACGGCGGCAAACTATAACATCCTCCACCTACAGCGTCTCCAAAACCGGTACCTAAGAACAATCCTTAGAGCTCCAAGTTTCACCTCAACAGCCTACATTCACGAGACAGATACCGATACAATAAGGACAGAAATATTCCGCCAAGCAGAGAACTTCTACCAGCGAATTGAAAACTTCAGAGACACAGACGAGAGGCTTCATACCCTTGGCACTACAATACCAAGCCATTGGCACTTGTTCAGAGTACCATTAAGTATTATATACCAGCCGGAATAACACTGTGTGATACATAAGAAAACTGTGGTGGTTTTTCACATAAGGTCGTCCTAGACGACCATAGCCATTTTTTCTCCTCAAAGCGCAAATAAAAAGAGTCCCCAAAACCAACCCATCAAATACAAGTGACACACACAGCAGTAAAGCTACCAAGGTAGCGGGACATGCACAAATATAGCCCTTGTGGCCGCGACACACACACAAACCGGGATCGAACCCTGTTTGCCGGGGCCGCAGTCAGATGCTCTACCGCCTGAGCTACGCCGGATATAGTGCCTAAAGCAAGAAAAAAATCCGTAGCCTCTTCCTCAAGAAAAGATTTATGTTCAATTGAAGGTTTTCGCGGTCGGAGACAATAAATAACCTATTTATTGTCTCCGACCGCGAAAACCTGTAGCGTCCGACGCTTGGGTCAATTTGCTTTGTTATTCTCTTGCGACCAATTTGTTACGCACAGTCCATCAAACTTCCCATTTGGAACTTACCGTGTTCTGGCAGGTTTTGACGATGTCGTCAATCAGGAGAGCGGAGATGACACTTGGCACGTGCTTGGGGGGATTAACGGGGATTATTTCGAGAGCTGTTCCCTTCGTAGCAAGGAGAAAGTCTGAAGCATGTCGACCGAAACGTCAGAAAGTAGGATAATATGTTAATATCTTTGGTGTGTGTGTGTGAAAAAAGAAAAAAACTCGTCGGCGGTGAGATTAAGATCTCTTTAATCTGTGAATTCATGGCCGTAAATCACTAAAGCTTAATACAATTAAACATTTTTTTTTTTTACTTTTGTCTTTACGTCTCGTCGACGGATAAGGTCATTAGAGGCGGGATGGGACTGGGGCCAAAGAAAGGGAAGGAATTCGGCCATGGCCTTTTTGAAGGAGACATCCCGGCATCCGCCTGGAGTGATTTGGGGAAACCATGGAAAACCCAAATTTGGATGCCTGGAAGGGGATTCGAACCCGCGTCCTCCCGAATGCGAGGCCAGAACGTTAAACTTTCAACCCCCATGCTCGGTAATACACTGAAGAGCCAAAGAAACTGCTACACTTACCTAATATCGTGTAGGGCCCCCACTAGCACGCAGAAGTGCCGCAAGATGACGTGGCATGGACTCGACTAAAGTCCGAAGTATTGCTGGAGGGAATTGACACCATGCATCCTGCAGGGCTGCCCATAAATCCTTAACAGTACGAGCGGGTGGAGATCTCTTCTGGACGGCACGTTGCAAGGCATCACAGATATGCTCAATAATGTTCATGTCTGGAGAGTTTGGTGGCCAGTGGAGGTGTTTAAACTAAGAAGAGCGTTCCTGGACTCACTCTGTAGCAATTCGGGACGTGTGGGGTGTCGCATTGTCCTGCTGGAATTGCCCAAGTCCGTCGGAATGCACAATGGACATGAATGTAAGCAGGTGATCAGCTAGGATGCGTACTTACCTGTCAGAGTCGTATCTAGATGTATCAGGGGTCCCATTTCATTCCAACTGGACACGCCCCACACAATTACAGAGCCTCCACCAGCTTTAACAGTCCCCTGCTGACATGCAGGGTCCATGAATTCATGAGGTTGTCTCCACACCCGTACACGTCCATCCGCTCGATACAATTGGAAACGAGACTCGTCAGACCAGGCAACATGTTTCCAATAATCAACAGTCCAATGTCGGTGTTGACGGGCCCAGGCGAGGCGTAAAGCTTTGTGTCGTACACTTAGCAAAGGTACACCAGTGGGCCTTCGGCTTCGAAAAAAAAATATCGATGATGTTTCGTTGAATGGTTCGCAAGTTGACACTTGTTGATGACCCAGCATTGAAATCCGTAGCAATTTGAGGAAGGGTTACACTTCTGCCACGTTGAATGATTCGCTTCAGTCGTCGTTGGTCCCGTTCTTGCAGGATCTTTTTCCGGCTGCAACGATGTCGGAGATTTGATGTTTTACCGGATTCCCGATCTTCACGGTGCACTCGTGAAATGGTCGTACTGGAAAATCCCCACCTCATCGCTACCTCGGAGATGCTGTGTCCCATCTCTCGTGCGTCGACTATTACAGCACGTTCAAACTCACTTAAATCGTGATAACCTGCCATTGTAGCAGCAGTAACCGATCTAACGCCTGCGTCATACACCTGTTGTCTTATATAGGCGTTGCCGATCGCATCGCCGTACTCTGAGTGGTTACATATCTCTGTGTTTGTTTACGAATGCCTATACCAATTTCTTTGGGTCTCCAGTGTAGAACACGTTGTATACAGATCTCACATTTAACTGCAATAGGCAAATATCCAGGGTATTAATACTAAGGCCATGTGTATTAGGTGAATGCCACTTTCCGAGTCGTCTGGTATCTAACCGCACCAAAATAAATCAGAAATAATGACATTATAAGTATGGCCGAGTTTGGAAGGATTAACAACAAAAGAATGTCTGTGTACCCACATAAATCAAAAGACCTATTAAATCCCGGTGAACTAAGGGTGAATCGGCAATTATCTTTCCTCTCTGCTTCTCATCTAACAGTATTTCATAATAGCCTTCGACTAGTTTATTGCTGTGAAATATTTGGGTTTCGTTAACTGATGTAATGTGAAAATAGTAAAAGTAATATGCAATTCAGTTCAATTTCATTTCAAGTACCTAACATAATAACAATACACCAATGTGACCTCGAACTAGAGTACTTGTACTTAGCAATTATGTTATTAATATTTTGCTGGTGTGAATTAATGGGGCGTCGATCCTACCTAGGAGAAATGTGATCTCGAATTTATATTATATACTAGCTGTGATACACCAAAATTTGAGGCAGGAGCGGCACAGAAACATGTAAGGTAAATCGAAGAGTACAACAAAAATCTGAAGATTGGTTTATAAAGAGAAAAGAATTTTTTTCATTACTTGTATTACAAAGCTACCTTCTTTTTCTTTGTGACAAATGTAACTACAGAATGGCTTCTTTTATGTGCAACAGCTGAACACTTGTGATTCGTGCATCTTCTGCTATCTTGAGGAGGAACAGAAGGTCAACTTACTGAGTGCAGAAATGAACGAACTGCGCATTCGCTGCGACCAGATGTGTGAGCAGAATGCAGAGGACGTACAACTGTGCAAGGAAATCATGGACAGGCAAGAGATGCTGTATGACGACACCGCCAAGGGGGCTGAAGCCTCAAAGCATAAACTTTGTGTCTGTTCTTCAAAATCACGCTCTGAATACACTTTGCGGTAGCTAAGTTTAACTTCTATTATACATTCACCATTGTTTTACCAAAGAAATGTACTGTTTGTAGTGGTTATTTTCTCTTATTTGTAACCTGCTTGTATATATTTTTATAAAGTCATATGAATCATTACCGTATTAGATTTCGTTTTGGAAATTACTGTTATACGCTAAATGGTCATAAAATTAGTTTCATGAACATCGTATTTACCACTTCCCTGTTTTTCAAACGTGTGAATAACTTTATACAAAAAAAAGGCAGTTGTTGAGAAAAATTTATTTAAACACTTTCTTCATTGTATAATACGAAGCACTTATCCGGTTGGACTTTAATCGTACTATTTTTTCAAATACAGCCACTGATATTGGTTCTCACTGTAGTTTCGCTGAAGCATAATCTTACTAGTTTACTTGCTTGTCTACCTACTCCTTCGCGGATCACCTAGAGTCATATCTTCTGTAAAGTGAAATAAATTGACATGTCTAAGAATGGAAGGGGCCAACTATTTTATACTTAACGGAGTAATGGATGAAATTGCTTTAGCGAAATAATGGTTTGTATGTTCTCGCCAGCTGGGAGCTATTAGAAGTAGGACGTTTCGTGCGTTGGGTGGCATTGTAAATTAACACACTACCCCATATTCTGTGGCTTTTACTGTATTAGTGTCTTCATGTTTCCACCAGGTAACAACACGATGACATGAAGTTAAATGCATAAAGATCTGGATTAGTGCTCCAAAGACATTAGCTCACTGAATATCTGTTGCCTTCGTATAATTCGGAGCAGAATAAACTAATACAAACAACAATCCTAAATAGGCCTATGAAACTATATTAATGAATGTAAACAGCTCCTCTTATAGTGGGCCCAGCGAACCTACCTTAACTTCCCTGTCAATATATGAGAATGGACAAATCATACAAAGAGCTCTTTTCTTAAAAGATGTTCATTGATTAAGAAGCAAATTAAGCGGAAAAAGCAATAGGTTTAATTTTGAAATGGGCTTTCCGCATTATGTAGGCACAATGGATGGCAAGCATGTTACAAAAGATGTTCTACCGAATAACGGTTCTCTTTATTTTTGAATAAATATAAAGAATTTTTTCTTGATTTTAATAGCTCTTGTAGTTGCTGATTACCGTTTTGTTATTGTGGTGGTTGGCGAATTAGGAAAAATGCAGATGTTAATATAATTAGTCACCGCAGACACCTGCTGCAGGAAAACTGAATTTGCACGATGACAACTTAACTCACGAAACTGACTTTACAGTATATAATAGTAGAGGATGAAGCCATTCCCCTTTCGATATAAGGCCTATTCCAGGAAATAAGATAAACGGAAATGAAGAGAAACAAACCTTCAATTACAGGCTCGGAAGGGTGAGTCAGAACGGCTATAATTTAATTTTTTAGGACATTTAGGTACGTTTAGAATCTATGAAATGAGAATGTCGATAGTAACTGATAAGATAAGTAAAGTAATATTAGCCGCGTGCTGCATTCATAACCTTTTGACTAACTATATCTGTTCTGGGTTGCAGGAGATAAGAGAGATACTTACAGCAGAGAAATTTTAACATTTGACTTACATAGCCTTTTATGCTATACTAGAAGCCATTAAGATTTGGAATAATTTCAAAAAATATTTGTTATCAAAAACTGGATCGGTTAATTGGGAACATGATGCATTATGTGAGTTCCCACCGCACCATTCATTGGAATATAACCCTGTAAATAAATGTATATAAATATGTAGTCGACAAAAGGCTTCATAGCAGAATCGCATGTGTAGAATAAATGAGATAATTTTAAGTATTTTTGCAGTGTTAAAGTTTTAAGAGGTTGGTAATACTGTAACAGAGAGTTGTTGGCCGCGGGGGAGTACCGAGTAGGAGGAACGGTAATGACTCGAGACGGTGGTTTGAATTCTGTAGGGAGCGTCAGGATATTAGTACTTGGTTTATTGTGTGTGAAAACAATGTAGTTATTAATCATTGTGATAA